>ALYI01004341.1:0-22375 GCA_001969225.1 Ceriporiopsis andreanae CBS 279.92 | reverse complement strand
CCGCCGTTAGCAGCACGCTCCCAGACACTCAGCAAGCCGACCGAGCTGAAGACGTCGGACCCAAGAAGCATGATGCGGTATATCGGGCTGCCACTTGATCTGTTCGGCAAGGTCTGTTACGTCCGTTATTTCGATACATGTTGATCGTGACCACGATCGATATTGCAGGACGCGTTCTTCCAGCCGTACCTCCCATTGCAGCAGCTCGACATGCTCAGGGACACGAACAGCTGGCTGTGCGGCAGCACAAACTCGATCGTGGCGCAGCAGAAGGAGGTGGATCTCCTTGTCAATGTATGCCAATTCCACCCAAGTATCATGTGAGGTTTAGAGTACTGACGCTTGGTACATGGTAGTTAGAGACAGGGACGTTCGAGTTCCGCGATCTTACGCTGGAGCGCTCAGCAGGCCTGACGCCGGCGGATCGGAAGTGGATGGACGATGTTGTTAAAGATGTCAACGACAACTGGGACGAGTCGGACCCAACTGGCGGCGCCAGTATACAGTAAGTACCACTTTCAACATCTATCTCTCTTTGCACCTAATACATGACTCTCGAAAGATTCAAAGGTAGCGACGACTATCTACGGCAAAAGGTAGGTCAGGCCGTCTGCGTGTGCCTGCAGGTCTAACAAACTCGCTCGCAGTTTGACGAATACGTCTCCGGCGCACTGTCCTGCGTCAAATACGCAGACTTCATGGCGAAAGGTCAGAACGGTGTTCACATTGTTGACGGGTCAGGTAAATGCGTTGTTTGGCCTTCGGTTCGGGTTTTAAATTACTGTCCCCACAGGCAACCCTAACGCGGTGCAAGACTTCAATCTGCTCTGGATATCAGAGTTCAAGAAGACAAACGCTTTCGAAGTATGGAATCGCATCACCGATCCAATGCTCTTTGATATCGTAGAACCGAGGTACGTATCAGGTTATGCACTGGGCGAGATCTGTTGCTGATATTATCCCCCCTCTAGGCATCCCTGTAGTGAGCGGCCAACTGTTGTGTCTGATATTGGTCTTCGTCTAAGTGAAGGCCTCCAAGAATTGAAGCTGGACCAGCAGCTGGCGCCCACGCGCGAAGCGATCTCGCGCACGATCACCGCGGGCTCGACGGGCTTCTTCAAGGCGATGGAGGGCGTGCGCGGGCGGTGGATGCAGCGCAGCGCGAGCGCCACCGACACGACCGTGAGCAGCAGCGCGTCGAGCAGCGTGGTCGACGTGTCGAAGTCGGACGCCGCGAGCATAAAGTCGCGCGGATCGGTGAGCCTCGTGTCGAGCCCAGACAACTCGCCGCAGCCGCCCCCGTCCCAACCTTCTGGTATCCGACCCCTCAGCCTCGTCGGCTCGGCGCCGCCGCCTCAGCCTCCACCGCCCGTGCCGGACCGCTCGTCGTTCTCGTGGGGCGCGGGCATCGGGTCCTTCTTCTCACAGCGCGCCAACAGAATGTCGACGGCGTCGCGGCAGAGCACCCTGGTCACACCGCCGCGCGAAGCGTCGCCCGCGCCGTCGGTCTTAGCGGTGTCCACGAAGGCGCGGGCGGCGAGCCTGACGCCGACGCCGGAGGAGCTAGGCGTGGACGAGCTGCACCCGCGGAACCTCGACGAGATTTATGGGACGTCAAACGCGTCGTCGCCGACGGAGTCGCTGGCGACGCTGCCGCTGCACACTGCACCGCCGATGCCCCCGCTGCCGCCGATGCCGCCCATCCCTGACGTCCCCATCGCGCCGTCGACACATCGTACGCGGCTGAGCAGTAGCACGCACGGGAGCGGGCAGCAGAGCGAAGACCTCGATCTGCACGACGAGGAGGTCGGCATGGCCGTATAGCCGTCTCTCGGCATAGCTGTATAAACGTCTCGCGTCTTGCGTCTTGTCGTTAATGACCACCTCACCTCATGGGACTTGTATATCGCAGCATCGTATCATTGTTGAACCTTTCGCAGTCAACCAGAACAGAAGTGACCCTTATAATGTTAATGTGGCCCAAATGTCATCAATGTATCTCAGCTATCTTGTAATTGTAATGTCTTGACGCGATTTCCGGTGGGACGAAGAATCTTGAAGTACATGAATTGGATTGGTAAGTATGCTAGTATTCTTGATTTATCTGAAGTGTCTTTAGTGATTCTGGACCTCTAGCATGCCGATCCGCAGATGGCCACACATTCTACAACACTGTTCATGCAGTTCACGCAAGCCGTGAAAGCAGCCTCTCTAGCGCGGACCGCCTGGGCCTCTTAGCACGCTTCGCATGCCCACTCGCAGTCGGGCAGATGGCGAGGCGCAGGCACAACCACGCGACGAGACTGTGAACGAGAAGCTCTACCGGCGGCGATTCCGCGGTGACGAAGCACACGCCGGCGAGCACCTGGACAGGCCACATTGACGCAAAGAGGTAGAGCTCGCGGCCCAGTCGGATGATCGCCTTCTTGGTCCCAGTTCTGTTTCTGTGGCTGCGCTGAGGATTTCCGGCGGCTCCGTTCTCACTGGCAGGCCGTTGGAGGTATGTCGATACCGTGGCGCGCGAGAGGGTCGCAGGGTACCATATCCCGCCGGCGTGCTTTGGGACCTGGATGGGCGGGAAGAGACTTGGCACGAGGGGAAACAGTCGCGGGATCGTGGGGTACAGTAAAGGCAGGTTGGGGTAGAAGTGCAGGCGGTCCGTCATGGTGGCTAGGTCACAGTGTCAGCAAAGATCAGCGTTGAAAACTGCAATCACTACAAACATGACACCGACGTACCGGTGAGGTGATGGTAAGTTTTCTGATACGGTATGTTCGTGTGGTGGTGCTTCTCTTACTCTTATACGACCTTCTTCGTGGGGTCATAGCTCCAGCGCATCTCTGGGCCACGGAGAAAAGACAACACTGGTGTCGACGAGACCGTATTATAGTGTGTACCGAGAGCAGTCGATTGAGCCTTGGCCATCTCTGCTCGAGGATTCGTTGGCACGCGATTGTAGTAACCCGGTTTACTAGGAAACTGTGGCGTGCCGACGTCGTGCCGATCTGATGCGTCGCGTTCCTTTTTCGGATTGATGCGCCCCGCCCGTTTTCTCGTTCTGCTCTGGGCCTCGCGCCATTCACCTTGTCTTCAGACCATCAGCACGTCCGTTGCAATGCACACTGACTTGTCCCATGCCCTGCGTGTATCTTATCCATTTCTAGCCGGCGACCTCCCAGTCTGCCGACGCGCAAAGGCGACCGCTAACCCACGCCGTTTCGGATTGCGCGTTCCGGCGGTCAGATGACGACCTGCAATCGGTACACGCCCGCGGGAGCATTTATGTTCGCGAGCTCGTCTTTCCAGCCTTCCAAGTCACTCTTGTTTGCCCCTCCCACGTCGTCGACACGTCCTTCAAAGGAATACTGACAAGCTCAAGCGCACAGCGCTGGCTCAGGCCTTTGCTTCCAGATGTCATGCTCACGCCTCCTCTCTTTCAAGCCCATTCAGACGAGCTTGCACACGCGTAACTCGTCCTCCCCGGCACCCTCCAAGCTTCGCAGGCTATTCCATGCGTTCCGCGCAGACAAAAGCGCGCAGCAGGGCCGACCCTCAAGCTCGCCCGGCGGCGGTCCCGTACCCCCTAGCGAGCGCGCCGCATGCCCACCCTCGTTCCTGCGCACATTCGGCAGCGTCTTCGCCGCCGCGTTCGTCGGGTCGTTCGCTGCGACGGTGTGGATGAAATGGCCGCCGGACTCCTTCTCCTCCCAGTCGTCTTCTGCCGCGGCGTCGCCGTCGGGATTTAACAGCGTGTACGGCTCCGCGGCCGACTTCCAGAACGCGATCGACGAGCTAAGGCAGGCGTTCCCGGAGGAGCATAAGGTGTCGACGGAGCTGGAAGACCTCGAGGTACACGGGTTTTCGGACAACGACTATCATCCAGGTGCGCTCGCGCGCACGGTGTATTGTCTCAGGGGCTCTCTGATGTCGACGTGGAACAGGCTCAAACCCGACCGTCGTGGTGTACCCGTCGTGCACCGACGACGTCGTCAAAATCGTGAACATCTCGCGGACGCACCGCATGCCGCTGATCCCGTACTCTGGCGCGACGAGCCTCGAGGGGCACTACCGCGCCGTACGCCTCCCCCTCTTTCCCCAATTCACGTTGTTTGGTCCGTCTGACGCGTGCATGATATAACGCTCTACAGCCCTCCGTCGGCGCGATCTGCGTCGACATGTCGCGCATGGACCGCATCCTCGAGATCCACGGTGTGTCCCGCTCGTGTATTTCACTCTCGTCCGGGCACCGTGGTGAGCACGCTTGAATTGCAGAGGCGGACTCGGACATCGTGTGCCAGCCCGGCGTGCACTGGATGGACATCAACGAGGCGTTGAAGAAGAAGGGCATCCCGCTGTTCTTTCCCGTGCGTCTCATTCCGCCACCTCTCCGTCCGTTTCGCATTTCAGTCTGTTAAGTGGCGCTAACGTTTCGTCCGCGTCCATAGATCGACCCTGCACCAGGGGCGACCATCGGTGGGATGATCAGCACAGGCTGCTCGGGCAGTACGTCCTCCATCGCGTGTCGACATGGAGTCTCAGGAAACTGACTGCTTCGCCCAGCCAACGCGGTTCGCTACGGCACAGCCAAGGCAGAATGGTTCCTGAATGTCGTATGTCGCCTCTCCTCGATGCTTGGTGCCGGTCAACAAGTAAATTGATCCCGTTCGAATGTGTATCTGTGCAGACTGTCGTCCTGCCCTCGGGCGAAGTAGTCAAAACGCGTCGGCGGTCGAGAAAGTCATCTGCAGGCTTTGATACGACGAAGCTCTTCATCGGCGCTGAGGGTACCCTGGGCATCATCACAGAAGGTGTGTTTCTCAGCGAGGTATTCGTAGAATGCTGAGCTCACTGTTCATCAGCAACTATCCGTCTCGCGCCGCTCCTGCCCACAAACGTCGCTGTCGTCCAATTCCCTGACGTGCGCAAGGCTACGGAGGCCGTCATCGAGATCATGAACCAGGGCGTCGGCATCCGTGCGTACCACTCGCGCCTCTCTTCCATCGTCCATCTGTGCTTTTCATCCTTACGCGCCTCATCCCTTGCCTAGAATGCGTAGAACTGTGCGACGACCAGTTCATGCGCTCGACGAACCTGTACGGCATGTCCAAACGCAAATGGCCCGAGCTCGACTCGCTGTTCTTCAAGTTCCAGGGGCCGACCGCGGGCGCGCTCAAAGAGACCGCGGCCATCGTGCAGAGGATAGCGAAGAAGCACGGCGGCAGCGGGTTCGAGCTGGCGAAAAACGAGCGGGAGGCTGCGGAGCTGTGGGCGGATAGAAAGAATGCGCTGTATTCGGGGCTCGCGCTCGTGCCGGGGTCGAGGGGGTGGAGCACGGATGTGTGGTGCGTGATAGTCTGCGATAGTTGTGTACGGGGCCTGACTATGTTTGTGCAGCGTGCCGGTCTCGCGGCTGCCCGACCTCGTGTACGAGACGAAGGCGGACATCGAGGCGTCTGGCATAGTATCGACCATCGTCGGTCACGTTGGCGATGGTGAGCGTCACCTTGCACGTCCAATCCTGTCTATTGTTGACGCTGACCGTCCGCGCAGGCAACTTTCACGCGCTCCTGCTCTTCAAAACCGATGCTGAGCTGGCTGTCGCGCGCGAGCTGGTGCATCGCATGGTGGAGCGCGCGATCAAGCTCGACGGCACCTGTGAGCCCATCGTCTTCCCACTGCCCGTGTGAGTGAGTGAGTGAGTGCTGACACTGTGATGTACAGGCACCGGCGAGCACGGCGTCGGGATCGGAAAACGGGAGTACCTTTACGAGGAGCTCGGCGCGGGGACCGTCGAGCTCATGAAGACAATCAAACGGACCATCGATCCGCTGAACCTCTTCAACCCCGGCAAGGTTCGTCGCCATCGTCTCGTCATCGTCTGCATTATTTGGTGACTGACTTTGACCTTGGCGCGCGCAGTTGTATCCCGACAGGCCCGACTCCGCACCTCATCCTGTTGCCAGCACCGCTGCACCGCAGGCGGGTTGAGCCTGAGTGCTGGACTGTTCAAGTTTGCGGGATCGTTCGTTGCGTGCCGCGGTCGTATCTCTACAAATCTCTGTCACCGAGTTGCATTTCATCTCAAGTGGTTGTTCTTGCATGCATGTATCTGTATCCCGATCTCCTTTCAATGCATATGCCGTACGATCAGCACGACAAAAGCGAGATCGCGTCACTGTCGTCGTGACCACGCCGTGACCCACCGCGGCGGTTGTCACCCTTGAGCGCCTATCTGAGCGGGGAATTTGATCGGCGTCTCTCTTGTTCTGCTTTACTTCTTCCACCCCCTCCTCGCCCCCTCCTCGCACTCGTGTCCTGCCCCTCCCGTACCCTTCTCACACGCCAAACATCTTCCAATATGCCTGCGCGGATAACGAAAAAGCGCAGTCGCGAGTACATCGTGATCTCCGACTCGGAGTCGGAGGACGAGCTCGACCTCATCACGCGCGGGACGACCCCCACGCTCGTCGACTCTGGGGCGACCACACCCGCCCGATCTGACTCCGTAGCGTCCTCAATTCGCACCTCGAAGCGAATTATTGCGCGAAACGCGTCGGACACACTCTTGGAGGCCACCCACAAGCTGGGGTCGCGTAAGCGGAAGGCCACCACCCCTCCCCATGTCACGGAGGTGGCACGCAAAAAGACGAAGGTCGACGAGCGGAAAGCGGTGTGTTCTCTTCGATACAGCTTGTATGCGCTGCTTCTGATCTCTGACGTCTCGATCCGGTAGCAAACCATCGTGATCAACAGCAAGCGCGTCGCCGTCGAGGCCGCGCGCCGGCGGTGGCTGTACCGCCACCAGTCGCTCTTCACGCCCGTCCTCCCGCCCTCGAGCAAGTTCTTTGCGAACCTCGCGCGTGATATCGCACAAAGCACGGATCGCGGGGCGTATGTACCTCTGAGGCAGATTGGGGAACAGCCCGAGTTGGTTAGAGGTGGCCAGTTGAAAGACTACCAGGTGCGCGTCTAACACAAATATGGGTGAATTTTAGTTTCTGATATTGAGTAGCTTCAAGGACTGTCGTTCTTAGTATGGATGTACAACAATGGTGCGTTCACCCTCGTGTTATGTATAGTGTTGATTCAAATGGCGTCTCGACAGGAATGAATTGTGTGTTGGGCGACGAGTGCGTGCTTCTCTGTTCACGACCCATCCGTATTCTGACAGTTTTGGGAAGAATGGGTTTAGGAAAGACATTGCAGGTGCGCTCAATTACAACATCTGCTGCTGTTCAATTTCGCTCACGCGCGTGACAGACCTTAGCTTTATTAGCGCACATCAAGGAGACCGCGACCGGTGAGTATCTTTTCCGTAAACTCTGGCCACATTTTTACCGTTCTTCAGGTACCGTGGATCCACATCTGATAGTCTGTCCGCTCAGTGTGATAGACACCTGGATGACCGTACGCATCGTTTTCTCTGAACATCAATGCACCACGCCTGACACCTCTCCCTGGTCTCTAGGAGGCCGCTCACTGGGTCCCGTCCTTGCGCGTGTTTCGGTTTACTGGCGAGCGCGCCGAGCGCCAGCGGCTGAAGCTCCTCATGCGCGACAATGGAGCTCCGTACGACGTCTTCGTGGTGTCGTACGACAGCTACAAGGCCGAAGATACATGGTTCAAGTCCCGACGATGGTGCTACATCGTCCTCGACGAGGGCCACAAGATCAAAAACCATAAAACGCAGATCTCCACCACGCTACAGGGCATCAGTTCACTGTACAAACTCAGTGGGCACCTTCCGATGAACCCGTGATGTTATATACTAATTTTATTCATCTAGTCCTTAGCGGCACGCCGGTGCAGAACGACCTGGAGGAGCTTTGGTCCCTCTTTCACTGGCTTTACCCCGCGATCTTTACGCCCGCGACCTTCGACCTCTTCTCCGCCGGCTGGCAGCCCTCGCACGCTCAGTACTCCACGTCGCTCATCCGCGACGCCGAGAAGCTGCTCTCCGCGGTGATGCTGCGGCGCACGAAGAGCGCGGTCGACATCGACGTGCCGCCGCGCGAGGAGCTGACGGTGTTCGTGCCGATGAGCGAGGCGCAGCGCTTCTGGACGTACCGCCTGCTCACGCGGCTCGACAGCGGCGCGCTCGCGGCGATCTTCGCCGTGGACAAGGAGAACGCGGGCAAGGAGAACGAGGGCGGTGGCGAGGGCGGTGGCGAGAGCGAGAGCTTGAGCGCAGCGGCGCAGGCGAGCAAGGCGTACATCGCCGCGAAGGTCAAGGAGAGCAAGTCGGCGCAGCACAACCGTGAGTGGGGCTGTGCTATGCGCTGCAGCCACAGGACGGCGACTCACTAGCCTGTACACAGGGTGGAAGCGGCTCATGAATCTGCTGATGCAGCTGCGCCAAGTGTGTGATCAGTGCGCATATTTCCCTGTCATGTGCGTGTTCGAGGCTGACTTTGTCGCAGCCCATATCTTCTACCCGACGCAGAGCCCGAGCCCTTCTCGCTGGGGGAGCACCTGGCCACATCATCGTCAAAGCTCATCTTCCTCGACAAGCTATTGAAAGACATACTGCCGAAAGGCGAGAAAGTGCTGATATTCTCGGTACGTCGACGTTTTGGCGCGAGTTACGAACTTCACGTGTCTTACTCTTCTTGCGCAGCAATGGACGAAGTGCGTGGTCATTCGCCAGATGATTGCGGAGTCTGATGCTTAATGTATTGTAGAATGCTGGATCTCCTTGAGGACTTCATGGAACTGCGCGGGATACCGTACGCGCGTTTGGACGGGTCGACGACCCGCCCTCGGCGCACACTAGATATCAAACTGGTGAGTTCTGACGGGCTGGTACGGCTGGGTATATGCTGACACCAGCAATAGTTTCAACAAGAGAAGTCACGTACGCCGCTTTCTTTTTGTCACCGTACGCTCGTTCACACGCTGAACAACTTGCAGCGTATCAGATATTCTTGATCTCGACGAAGGCGGGAGGACTGGGCATCAATTTGACCAAAGCAACAACTGTGGTCATGTTCGACTCGGATTGGAACCCACAGGTGAGCCTCTTCCCCAACGCGATGCAGTGTTTCCTTATTTTCCTGTCCCCTTCATAGAATGATCTGCAAGCTATCGCTCGCGCGCATAGAATCGGCCAGACCAAGATTGTCAAGGTATGTTCACGAATCGTTCTAATTTGTACCCGCTCACGCCCGCTCCCAGGTGTTCCGCTTGATCTGCCGTGGGAGCGTAGAAGACCAGATGCTCGACCGACTGCGCCGCAAGCTGTTCCTCTCACTGAAGCTACTGGGGACGGAAGGCAACCAGAACGACCACAAAGATCCCGCGATGAAGACCCACGAGCTACTCGACATCCTGCGCAAGGGCAGCAGCGCGCTCTCGCGGATAGAGAGCCTGCCGCTGTCCAAGTTCCTCGACTCGCCGATCGACGAGATCCTGACCGCCTCGCGCTCGCAGGACGACCTGCGGTCCGTGAAGGTCAAGAAGGACCTGGGCCACGACGTCGAGGGCGAGGAGGAGAAGCTCGTGCTCAGCCTCGAGGAGGAAGAGAAGAAGCTGCTCAGCGGCGTCGCGCAGGTGCAGAGCCGCCTGTTCGAGGGCAGGGTCATTCAACGCGCCAAGGACAACAAAGAGGTGGCGGCGGAATGGCAGGAGTTGCAGAAGCGCGCGCGACAGACGCGTATCGTGATGGTCGATGGGTACGAGGTGCTTGCTGAGCATCTGGGCCCAGCTGTGCCGGTGGTGAGTGCAGCCTCTTCACCCTGCGGAGGCAATGTTGACAGAGGTTATTTTGCAGGAAACCGCGAAGCAGTCACCACAAAAACAGTCCCGCAAGAAGTTCGACTCGGAAGACTGGTGCATACACTGTAGGGACGGCGGCGAGCTTGTGTGTTGCGCGAATTGCCCGCGAGGTATGTTCCTATTGCGTGCTTGTGGATGCTGCTGATCGACTTCGGTAGTCTTTCATGCCCAGTGCCAAGGCCTATCGAAGAAAGCCGTCAAGAACACAGTCGGACCCATATTGTGCCCACAGCACTCCTGCGCGGAGTGCCATCGCTCGACGTCTGCTGCGGGCGGCATGCTTTTCAGGTGTGTTTTGGTGCAGTTTTCGACCCGCCGCTCCCCTCAGATATCCCTGCAGATGTCAAACGTGTCCTCGGGCGTTGTGTGAGGATTGCCTACCACAGGGTGACCTCGATGCCATCGGCGACACTTTGCCGGAATTGTGAGTGCAACCGGCCCCTAGGACTCCAGGAGTGCATGGACTTACTAATGTTCTTGCGTGCAGTATATTGCGAGACTTCGGTGCCACATCGACGGCGTACTTCATACGTTGCAGTGAGTGCCACGCCCGATGGGAGGAATATCCAGAGGAATGGAAACAGTGGCAGGAAGAGATGCGCGAGACCCAGGAGAAGCTCGCCGCATTGACAGAGCAGTGATATTATGAACGAGTGTGCGTGTACTATAAAATGAGCGTGTTCCTCACTATGCAATGTTCTCGAACGTATACCCATGTTTCGCGACCTCAGTGTAGATTAGACCATCGAAGCTGCATCCGACGTTCGTAACGTAGCCTTCGGTAATAAAATGTGTTTAGTTAGAATAAATACAAGATACAAGCCCGGAGAGGCGAGTGAACTAGTCTACTTTTCTGGCCCATCTCCTGCCGGGCTGCTGGCGCGCACTCGTTGGAGTCCCGGCCCTCGCTGGCGGCACGACGACTTCTACGCGACCATTGTCCTGCCATGCAGACGCGGGTACCTTTTCTGTCTCGCCGTACCTCTGGTCAGTCGACATCGGCATGGGCGACTCGCGCCCGTCCTGGCCCCAGTACTGCCACAATTGCACGCCCAGCACGATGTTGAGCACGAGCGCGAGGGCGAAGCCAGCGCTGACGATCACGTCGCCGACTTCCGTGGAGGTGGTGAAGAGCCGCGCGAGGCAGCCGAGGACTTGCGAGATGACCGCGAACGCGGAGAGCTGTCCCGTGGAGCGTGCACGGTAGTTCTGGCGGATCTGCGGGAGCTTGGAGAATAGCGATAGGGGGAGCGTGCTGAGCTGGAGGGCGGCAAGGGTCGGCGCGGGCACTGTAGCGAGGACGAGGCCCGTGAGCGCGGTGACCGCGATGGCAAACGCGAGCTGGGGTGCCGATGATTTTGGGCGAGCGACGCGAGCAGTAGGATAGTGGATGATCAGCAGAGTGATAATCACGTTCTGAATGGTGAGGAAGAAGTTCTCCCCGTAGGTGGAGAAGGGGAAGTTCTTGCGGGCGGAGTACGCGAGCGTGATTGCATATGAGAGGGTCTCCAGGACGTAGGCGGATAGTGATAGACCTCGCGCTGACTTTGAGCCAACAACTGGAAGCGAAAGGCGTAAGTAGCAGTTGCGACGGCGAGCAAGCTAGAAAGAGTCGCGCTTGACGGAACGGGGACGCCACGAAGGTCCCCAAAGCGTAACAGAAATATCACGGGTACGGCTCGTCACGAAAGAAGCTCGTTGGTTCAACACGCGTAGTGGCGAGAAGACGTACTGAGTAGCAATTGCGGAACCTTCATGATAGATCCGCCAACGACAATCCCCACCCCAAGGCCCTTTGACAACGAGTACTTCAAGCACTCAACATCGCCTATATCCAGGTTCTCCACAAGAGATACGTAGCATTTCTACAGGGCGAGTTATTACGCGCACAAACGTTCGAGAGTGCTTGACTGACCTCGCCGACAATTGCGACACCTAAATCCTTGACAAACCAAGGAAGGTTGCGAGTTATAGAGGTCATGGTGATATACAAAATCAAGAGATAAGGTAGTAAAAGAACGAGTAGAACTATGCGTACTCGTCTGAGGGAGTGTGGTGGTCGTCGAGGTCGACGTTCGGTACAGAGCAGTAACGAGCAGGACGCTCAGGAGAAACGTGTCCAAGCGCGCCTGAATTACCACGTGGTGTGACCGATTTCGCCCAACCGGGGCACAGCGTGACCAAATTTTGATTTCCATCGTGTTCGCCGCCGCGCACGTCTTGCTCACCGCCTCACACCAGGTATGTCCTCTAATTTCGCTCATAGTTGGCCTGTAATTAACTCTTGCACGTACGTAGCGACAAAAGTCGGTCCCGGCCTTCGAATTCACCATGGCCGACTACGACCTGACACAGACAATCATACCATACTGCGATCGCCATCTCGTTTTCCCCCTCCTCGCCCATCTTGTCGAAAACGAGCTCTTCCCCGTGGAGCAGGTCCAGACGGCACAGTATGAGCTCGCCAAGGGGACGAACATGGTGGATTATGCTGTGAGCTTGTTCGAGCAACTGCACCCGGACGAGGAGATTCCAGCCGGTGCGTCCACTGCTAAGTCGATATCCTTGCATTTTCTCATATTCCACAGAATTCTCTGGCAAGCGCGAAAATGCCGTCCAGACGAACGAGCGGCTCCAGCAGGAAGCACTGGCGGTGCTGAACGTAATCGAAAACCCCGAGGTCGCACAGGCCCTCCGGCAAGACAAAAACCAAAACTTGCAGTATTTGAAGGAGCACTATGGTGTATGTCCCATTCGCTTTCACGGGATGCCTTCTCTGCATGTCGTTACCGGACGCACTGACGCTTTCTGTATAGGTCACTCTTGAACAAATCAACGCCCTGTACAATTTCGGACAATTTCAGTATACCTACGGCAACTACAGCGGCGCCGCCGACTATCTATACCATTTCCGTGTACTATCTACCGATGCCGACTTGACCATCTCCGCACACTGGGGCAAGCTCGCGTGCGACATTCTCACCGGAAAATGGGACAGCACGCTCGAAGAGCTCAACACTCTGCGCGACGCGATCGACTCGCGCGCGCCCACACACCCCGCCTTCGCCGCCGGGCCCTCGACTACCGACCCCGCGCTCGCGCAGCTGCATTCCCGCACGTGGCTGCTTCACTGGTCGCTCTTCGTGTACTTCAACCACCCACAGGGGCGCACGCTGCTCCTCGAGACGTTCCTCGCGCCGACGTACCTCAACACGATCCAGACGTCGTGCCCGTGGATCGTGCGCTATCTCGCCGCAGCGGCGGTGCTCTCGCGCAAGGCATCGGCCGTGCCGGGCAGCAGCGTGTCCGCGCGCGTGCGCTACTCCATCCGCGAGGTCGTGAAGATCATTCAGATGGAGGAGTACCAGTACGCGGACCCGATCACCGCGTTCCTCAAGGAGCTCTACGTCGAGTTCGACTTCGAGGCCGCGCAGCGGGAGCTGACCAAGGCGGAGGTCGTCGTGGCGAACGACTTCTTTTTGTCCGAGTTTAAGGACGACTTCCTCGACAATGCGCGCTACCTCATCAGCGAGGCGTACTGCCGGATACACCAGCGGATCGACATCGCGTACGTCCCACTAGCTCCACCCTTTGTTTCTCACTGAACTTGTTATGCGACTGCAGCGACCTCTCCGAGCGCCTCAACCTCTCGCGCGACGAGGGCGAGAAGTGGATCGTCAACCTCATTCGCGAGACGCGCATGGGCGCGGACGCAAAGATCGACCTTGGCAAGGTGTGTCTCATACCATCTACTCATCCATTTACTTCCACGAGCTCACCTCGTCTGCAGAACGTCATCGAGATCAACCGGCCGCCGCAGCCTGTATACCAGACGGTTATCGAGAAAACGCGTGGACTCGCGTTCCGGACACAGGCCCTCGGTGCGGCGCTGGCACGCCAGAGCGTCTTCCAGGGGCAGACCCAGCCAGCGGTCGTCGACGCTGCGCGATGAGCGGCGCAGTTGGGCATACTCCGCTTACTTGCCGTACTTTATCCTTGCTAGATCGCCGTTGTATCCATTGCTGTGTTCGTGATAGACCGTGGCGTGTGCTCGCAGCTCGGTGGTGCTGTGGCGGTGCGTGCAGCATGGAACTGCGGACCTGGAAAGCTGTATAAGGAAGGCGCCAACAGTGCGATCCTAACGAGGACAAACACGCCTGCGGACAGCTTGTTGCCTGCAGCCTTCATCGACACTCTGCATCTACGATTGTGCACGACCTCTTGGGTCTTTACGCGTCGCGTATCGTACCGCCAAGGTCTGAGCTCTCTACCACTCGCTCGGATACGCAGTGTGCTGCGTAACTTTACCGTGCAGTACTGCCGGGACTGTCGGAAGGCGGCCTTGTACCCCCGTGGACCTCGGTTCTAATTGATCCTGTTCATACCCTCGTGAGAGCGGCTCAGAGATGCTGTGTCGAGCGAAGCTGCTCTCATGACTGCGCACATTGATGTGGCACGCTTGTACTGCGGTCATTAACCTCGGGCCGCAGCTCAGCGAGCATTGAAGTTCTTGACTGTCTTCCTCAAAAGCGGACTGCCAAGTAGCAATCGTACCCCACAGCACACACACTGTGACGATACTGTGTATCGTCTCGCAAACTTTTGATTCTTCAACGACCCTGCATACCTTCCATTGACAATGATCGAGGACGTGAAGCGTAGGCCTACTACCGAGGGGGCTCCTGGCGCGCTGTACGATCCTGAGCGGCCCGGGCTGGTGTACGAGCCCTTCGACGCCACATACTCCGACACGATGTCTGCCGCACCAGCCTACACACCACCGTCTGGCAACGCAGCACACACTAGCGCGTTCATCACACCCGCCCCCGCTCCTGCCCCCGTCCCCGCTCCTGCTCCGGCTTTCGCTCCCGCAGCCCCAAACCCATTCGTGTCGCCCCTCGACGCCGACCGCGAAAAGCCAGCTACTCCTGAAAGTGCAGACTCGGAAAGGCGCTCGATGCACCCGCTCTTGAAGGGCGTTGTCGTGCTCACGCTCGCCCCGGTCATGATGGCGGGCGCAATCGTCGCGGGGGTGGGGTCGATCATCCAGGGGACGGGGCAGGTGATCAGGAGCGTGGGCGACCTCCTGATGGGTGAGCAACTGAGGAAGCACGCGGGGCGCACGTGGGGGGCGAGTAAGAAAGAGAAGCGGGCGCGCAAGCTTGCGAAGACGGAGGCGGCGAGGGAGGCGCAGGCGTCCGCGCAGTCGTCATGGTGAGTGCCGGCTGGTCGACGACGGGTCTATGTTCTACATGTATGACCTTGCTCATTGTGATGCCTAGATGGCTCGTCGCTGTATCGATTCACCACGTATCCCGAGGACATTGAATACCTATATCTGTCATTCCTTTAACATGAGTATTTCCGCCCGCTGAGGGCACGTAATTTAAGTGTGCGCATAGTAGGGCGAAACGGTCTCGGCTTGAGTAAACGTAAGAGCTCACGGATGGCGACAATGAACAATGAA
This sequence comes from Ceriporiopsis andreanae CBS 279.92, assembly GCA_001969225.1. NCBI lineage: Eukaryota > Fungi > Basidiomycota > Agaricomycetes > Polyporales > Meruliaceae > Ceriporiopsis > Ceriporiopsis andreanae. Next base: position 7,134 of record ALYI01004341.1, on the reverse strand, counting down.
TACTGTTTGACCGTGAGGCATTACGAATGGCGGGCGTAAGCAGAGCTGAATTCGTGCTTCGCCAAGAGAAATACGGTAGAGATATGCGCCACTGTTCACCACAGCCAAGGACGTTGCTGCACGGCAGTCAAAGGTCCGGTCAGAGTCATGCACAATGAAGGAGACTAAATCGACTCAACTAAATCGACTCAACTCCTTGATGCGCTCCTTACCTGCTTCCGTGACGCTCCAATAGCTCCTAAAATGCACAGCTTCTAGCTTCGTGAATCGCTGAAGCACACTGTGGAGCGGCTGCATATCGACAGAAGTGTGCCCGCTTTCCACGATTTCTACCGCCGGTAGTCCCTGCTATCTATCGCCCCTTGCCCATAGCGCATGCTGACGCTCCTCTATCGCCCCCGTCGACATACTTGTTGTCCGTTTGGATCCACACATAAGTGCGAAGCTAGCCGTGTGAGACAACTCCGACTTGCAGCTCGCGGGCTGAGTTTTAGATCTGCGAGACGACATGAGCAACGAATATCATCACTTGACATTCAGACGAGGACAAGCGAGAAACGAGACTAATATCGGGGATGCACCCGTCGAACACGGCCAAACGCACTGGGGCGTCGACAAGATGCATGCGCATGCCAGTGCGAATATTTCCGTAGTACGAGAGCTAGTACTGTACGCCGATTTAGGTGCATCCGCGAGACACGACAAGCGGCGCGGCCGCGAAGCTGTAGCAGGGAACGAGAATAACAGGGAAGACGCACCTGAGAACCAGGGTTGCGGACCAAGTAGCGCACCTTCAGGCTTCAATGCCTTTGTCTGCGAGAGAGTCCAGCCAACGGATGGTACGTCACACACTGGGACAGGGCCGTGAGCCGAAGGATAGAAGCAGGGAGACCACGACGCACCTCGCAGCCGCGACAAACGCGTCAAATGCTAAACCCCACCTCTCCGCAGACACGCCTGCTCGTCGTTTGTCGGCCATTGTCGCGTCACAGGGTTCTCCATTGTCCAGCCAAGGTGTCGTGGTGAAAGGAGCCGTCGTGGTCGCCGTCCAAGCGCATTATGGGTAGGCGCCTGTGATTCTACGGCCGTCCACGTGGCGAACTTACTGTCTGCGCGTGGTGGTATTCTCGCTTTTGCGCCTCGTCGTGACCAGCGTGCACAGACACCGCCGGTACGGATACGACAGCGCGCCTCGCACGCCAATCCGCCACTCGCCACCCTTCCATGTCCTAAACCCGCTTTTTGTCTCCAGTACCGTGTCTTCTTTTCGCCGCGACCTCTTTCCGCCTTCGACCACCTTCGATATCTGACTCTATCTGCGGGCATACACCCGGGCATGCGCGAGTCACTACCGCGGATATATGGTGCGAGACTTCCGGCCCTGGTAGGGTCACCAAGTAGTCGTCGTCGAGGGACCTCTCTCGGCCGAGTGCGCCGCGACTCTGGCTTCGAGCCATGGCCGCGTAGGAATATTTACGAGTCTTGTCGAAATGGTGTGTCCTACTTCGTGTTCGTCCCGAGAGCTTCACTGATCGACGATACTTCGTTCAGACGCGTTGCTCGTTACGCCCCGCGTCCGCTAGGTGTTCGCGAACACTGCCCATCCTTGTCGCCGTATCTTCTGCCTTTGTACGCACAAACAACGCCACGGGGGCGCATACGGTGAGTCACTTCTTCTGCCAGCCTCTCGTATAACGCTGACAATCAGGCTACAGCGTTTGACCGTCGGTGCATGTCAGCGTCCTCGATGCTCGCATACCGGATACTCGCAACAGCGGTACGAGTAACGAGAAGCAACGAAACGCTTTCGGGACGGGTACATGCATCACAACGGGAGATCGCGATCGCTCGCCCGGATGTCCACACGCGACTGGTGCATCAGACGCAACGACGTACGTTGTCGTCTTCGGGTTCATTTCGTCTCGCGTTGACGATTGATTCTCGCTACAGTATCGCCTGAAAAATCGGGACTGCATCTCAGGCTCGGTCTCACGGCTCGGAGGCTCAGTATCCCGCGTGGCGTCTGCGGGCCGACTGCCCACGGGTCTACCAACTGGGCGGTCCTCTATCCAACACATCTTCCCGTCGCATTCGCGCTCCCGAACCTCCCAACGTCGACGGCCCGCACACTTCAAATGCACATACAGCTGTACTCTGGCGCCTCCAGCGGGAGAGATGGCGGTCTCGTCACGATATCCGTGCGTCGCGAACGATTATGCATCTCGAACGATCGTGTGACGTGTGCGCGTTCCGGAATTCATGCGAGTTGGCTCGGAGACGAGATGTCGCCTTCTCGACGAACCCCTCGATTCTCGACCAGGTACGTCTGATCCTCTCACTTCGTCACGACGCCAACTGACGATCGTGACAATCAGATGAACCCGGGCAGATCGACGAGGACGTGCCTGAGTGGGCTATGACGGCTCGACTGCTAAGGCGGATCTCGGGAGACCGCGTGCACCGAAGTCGAAGGCGTGCTCACGCGTGCGAGCGATTGTAAGAGTGGGATATTTGCGGCGGCTGGAGAGTCGGATGGTGGATTTGTGCGATCCCCGCTTTTACGGAAGGTATGTCTCCAACAAATTTGATTGCTTGTCATTGTTGAAGAGGTGTGTTCCCTGCAGTAATCTGTGAAGGCTGAGTAGAGGCATACCCACTGGTGATCTATCCGGTTGTTGTGACTCCTTGATATGCAGTACTCTGGTAGCAGTGTGGTCGACAGGACACCTGCACTGATGAACATGTACTTCTAGGTGGGTTACCATGTTGCTTCATTGTGTCTCACATGATGTTTGATTGTGAAACACAGCTCTTTCACGCTCGGGCTCTCAACTCTGCATTACTCTATGCAGAAGCATCTGAGATGATCTAGTGCTGACTTGATATTGACTATACTCTTGTATATAAGCAGACTCTATCCATGTGTGCAATCCAAAGAACCTCTGTGCATCACCCTTCCCCAATGTCACAGTCCTTGTCCACTCCTTACAACCCTGAGCTGGTTGCAGAGTACCAAGTCTTGTATGTGTTTCCCTCTCACAGGTGATAGAACACTCACATCTTCTTCAGTCTGGTTAGCAACTTTGTGACCTATGCCACAACTGGTGTGCATGTCTGTCTTTGAACTCATTTGCTGACCCTGATAGTAGCATCACAGCTCTCACAGCTTACGAGTTCCTGTTGACTGTCAGAGATGAGTGGAGATTGATATGGCGGCGCAAATGGACTGGATCAAACTGGTTATTCGTCATAACTCGCTATACCATGCTTATAGCAGCTATATGGAATGTTATTCCAATTACTGCTGCTCAGGTAGATACTTCACAATATCCACATCAACCTGATGTGTGCTAATAAGCCCAGATGTGAGTTGTGTCACTTGCACTGGCAATGCTCACTCATACATACCCCTGCAGATGCCAGGATGCATGGTTTTTGAGTGTTATCATTGGTCTCATACCACTTGTCACTGCTGCAGGTACGCCAAACAGTCTCACTAGTAGTCACAATGACAATGCTTATGTCACAAGCCTTCTCTACCTTGAGAACATATGCACTGACCAGTAAAAACTTGTCTCTTTCTTCTTTGGTGGCTATCCTCAGCCTTGTGCCACTAATAATCAATGCTGTAAGTGATCCGGTTCTATTATGTTCCACTGTGTGCTGAGTCTTGTATCAGTACCATAATAGTCTCAGAACACCACTGTTTGTAGATGATCCGGTTGTGGGTCCGACATGTGTTGCATCCTTCTCACTGGCTGCTGCAGAAGTGGTTAAGTGAGTTTGATCACTGTGCATTGCCAAATATATTTACACTGACATCTCACATAGATGTAGGTAGCTGTGCAGTTTGTGAAGCAGAATAATGCTTATACCCTCAATAGTAACTCTTGCATCACGTCTCTCAATAATTGCAGCAGACAGCATTGTACTGACTGTAACATGGGTCAAGACCTTTCGGCAGTGGCAAGAGGGGCGACAAATTCATGTCAACACAAGCATTAGTACCACATTGTTACAGGATGGTAAGCATTGTGTACTGATACTTACATTGATGCTCATGTCTGACTCTAGGTAGTCTTTACTTTATGTATGAGTGTAGTGCACTGATGAGGTCAATTGCTGACACAGATTTTGATCACCTCATACAGTGCACTTTTGACATTGAACATAGCTCAACTCCTGGTGAACATTTTGGTGAGCAGACAGCAATTATCGGGCAAGCCATAATGACTAGGCTCAGAATGTTAGAGCTGTGAACACCATTGAGGGCATTGTTAGCACATTTATCTGGGTGTTTGTGCAGTCAATTGTTCTTGTTGCATCAATTGACCAATACTTAGCTTACAACCTATTCTGATCTCACGATTCCTAATCAATCTCCGCCGAGCATCTGAGCCCAATAACTCAACACAAATGGCCCAGCTGTCACATTTTTCAGCTCCAAACTTCTGGGTGCCAACCATTGCTACCATTATTGGTGACATGGGCGAAGACCTTGATCATGGTCCTCATCGAGAGGATGATCTGGATGAAGAACCTCATGCAGACACCATTGAATTGGACCTTATAGTGCCAGAAGCCTCACAGAATGCTGGCTATGATGACAATAATGAAATCCAAGAGGTATGCTCTATCAATGTCACATTAACTGTTCAGGGTGCTCATAATTGCCAGGTACCCTACAATGCCATTGTTTGAATATCAAGCTTGATACTTCTTCAATGAACCTCTTGACCCAAGCCGTCCATTTATTAAGCTCTTGCTAGTCACAGAGATGCACCAATTTCATACTCTATTTATTTCTGTCCATTCATCTCTCTATTCCACACTAAATATGTCCTCCATTTCTTCTATTTCTCACTGGTGCCCACACATACTTTCGCTCCTTTGTGCCTTTGCTCTTTCCTATTTAATGACCTGTTGATTACTTTGCAATGTCAGTCATTCCAAGAGTGTACCTAGCTTTATTTATTTATTCTCGAAATGCCAGTGCAGGCCATACATGCCTGACTTCATTAGCCAGGGGTTCAAACCGTTTCAAACCGTCAATTTTGTTTGGCTTATACTGGGCTGGATTGAAAGCGTATGGTCTAGATACTTCTTGTATAGGTTATTTCGATGCCATAGAGCACCTCGACCTCACCTGTTCTAAGCTAAGGTAGCTTGCCAGGACCCCCCCTCTTGGCAAGCTATCTTAGCTTGGAAACGCTGAAAACCACACATCCTCAATAGCACCTTCGTTAGCTATCGCTTCCATACGTAGAAAAGGCCCAGAATATACCTAAGTCCCGCGTGCCTCCATCAATGGCGTGATCGGCTGTCCGGAATATCGCTCCCGCCCCTCCGCCCGCTATCCCCGCCCCCATCAGGCCGTCCTCAGCGGCGCTAAGGCTGTGGGCCCGCCCTCCGCGCTGCCTCTCAGCCTGAGCTCGCTGTCGTTCCCGCCGCCTGCCCGTGGCTCCGTGAGTTCTTGGCCGTTTCGCATGGTTTTGGCATCAATCGATCGCTATTTGCTCGCTCTATCCACCGCTGTAAGTGCCGGATACGGGCGCGCACCGTATTCATGTCTTTGGCGGGTGGCCTATGTTTTCTGAGGAGGGCACCTCGCAAGCTGACGTGGCAGGAGATCTGGCGACAGAAGGTTTGATTGATTGATATCAAAGCATGCCGACCGTCGGCATCACGCTGGGGCCTTCTTCTCAAAGCCGGGCCATCTGCTTAGAGCGCCTGCCCTGCCACGCCCCATCAATCTGCGATATCTGGCCCTCGAGGCTCACATCAATGCGCCGCACCTGTGGCGCTTGCCCCCGCTGCCCCGAACTTGCGATTTGCAAGGCGCTTAGGCCACCTCCTTCCATCAAATCGTGATGGAGGCTGTCGCCCTGCTACCAATACACAGTGCCCGCTGCGCCAGAGCCGCCTCGAAGTTCTCATCAACGCGCGATGCTGGTGGCGCCTTATCCCATCAAATCGTGATGGGAGCTGTCACGCTGCTCCCAAGGCCTGGCTTCCGTGGTGCCTGAGGCCCCTCGAGGCTCCCGTGAGTTTTCTACAGCGCCTGCGCCGCCTCCTCCCATCAAATCATGATGGGAGCTGTCACCTGCTGTCGCCCTGCTCGCGAGGCACACTTCCCGCGGCGTTGGGGCCGCCTCAAGGCTCCCATCAAATCGTGATGGCAGCTGTCACCCCGCTCTAGAGGCACGCTCGACACTCTTTCTACAGCGCTTGGACCGCTTCCTCCCATCCAATCGTGATGGACACTGTTGCCTTGTGCTACGCCCGCGCTGCCTGAGCCGCCGCAAACCTCTCATCAACCCGCAACACCTGGAGCGCTTGTCCCTCGCCACCCCATCAACCTGCAATTCTTGAGGCACCTGAAACACCGTTGCCCGTCAAGGTTCAATGTCTGCGTCTTCGGCTGTGAAACTCGAGCCAGCTGTGAAACTCGAGCCAGCTGTGTCCCTCGGCCTCGTCGCATCATGGTAGTGCCGGCCCTTTTCCCTGCATGTTGACCTTCTCGTGGCGCTTAAGCGCAGTGCATTTCTCCCCATCAAGGATGGCAGAAGATCAATCTGCAGATAAGCAAATTGATCGATCCCAAGGCACGGCTTACAGAGCGCTCGCTGACAGCACCTCAGACATTCTTCGGCATGGTTTGGGATATGGAGACAGCCCGCACATCGGAATATTGCACAGTTTGGAAGGTATTTGCATTGCGTAGATTTTTATTTAGTAGCTTATTGCACCGTTGTATGTGTTCACGCGAGGCATCGTGCAGATACAGTCGATAGGACGCAATGCAATTTGATGGCTGAGCACCACTTTACAGATCTGATTATGTGAGCCCGATCTGGCTAGTTTTCGGGCGCCCGGGCCTGGCTCTTCAGCGATTTTCGGGCGCCCGGGCCTCTCAAGTGTGAACATCATACTCGCCCCACTGCTGCAGCTACTGTGATGCATCTCTTACTGTCTACTCTTTGAATCTCTGTCTCTAGGAGACGTTCCCGACAACATCCTTCGGCCGCCCTCTCACGTGAGGGTTAGGGTTAGGGAGGGGGATGCCGAACACAAGTGCTGTTGAGCTAAAGAAGAAAACGAAGTACCCCGGAGTGTTAATCCGCAGGTGGTGCT
>ALYI01004339.1:0-16961 GCA_001969225.1 Ceriporiopsis andreanae CBS 279.92 | reverse complement strand
CCTCCCCTGCTGTAACATCGACAGACACAGCTATACACATAGAATATCCACTACCCACAAACACAGATCCCCGAATGCCATCCTCGACAGACACGCCGCCACAGAACGCAGGCCAGCGACGGCCAGAATCTAGCGTCAATGTGAAAACATTTACCGACCAACGCCACGCGAAACAAACACGTAAAGAAGGCGCACCTGTGCGACATGTGCCCTGCAGCGACCACCGCAAACATTCCATCGAAGACTCCTTTCAAAACGCGTAAGCCGGAAGAACTTGAGCGCCACGCACCACCAATTGCTGCATTTTTTTACTGCCAGCCACTTCGGAAATTCAGGTCCTTCGCCGCGGTGCAAAGCGACACGGAACCAATTCGACCCAACGCCCGCATATCGGATAATCGGCGGGGCGCATAGCTCCGAGCGATCTCAACGTTCGCGATGAGGCCTGACGGACGGCAGGGCGGACATTGAGATAGGCGCCAAGCGATGCGACGGCACATGCCGAACCACACGTGTTCAACCATGAGCCATTACCGTACGCCCATCACCAACTCATGCGACGCGTCGACGCGCGCGATCGACCACGACATTCACGACCGCGTGTCGCTACAGCCTCACGCGCGCCGACATACATACACATACCGTCAGGCGCGCCTTACTTAAGGACAGATGCATATCTGACTGGCTACCTCCACGTCCTGCCAGCATGGAAGCGACGTGCATTATACCTACCTCCGTGCCGTTCTGCCGCTCGCCGTTTCTCGAATTCTTCCGGGAAGGACCACACCCGCTACTGCACTACTTTCTTGGGGTGCATTGCACGCCAGACACCCTCATGTCACTCACAGCTGTCTGCCAAGACACCCGTCTCTTCATGAAGGGTTACGCGGAACAGGTGTGGAACATCGAGAAAGTCTTCACACCTTGGTTCCCCGACAGCTTCGGTTTCCGGCGTCTTCTACGACAAACCGAAGCGGTCGTGTCTGGGTCGTCAGCCCTACGTTTCTTCGCTCCCATGTCATTTCCCCACAGCAACGACCTTGACATATACGTCCCTCTACGAGGCTTACTTGCCATCGGCAGGTGGCTTGGTCAAGCCGGCTACGTCTTCCAATCCTCTCTAGGCCAGACTACACCATTCGATCCGACGGCACTCCGCGCCAGCTCCCGAATGACCCGAACACACCGGTCCAAGTACGAGTACGAGGAAACCTCAATATTCGAGGTGTTCCGCTTTGTACGCATCTTCGATCACCCCGTGTACCCAGACAACAACAAGATCGACCTCATCGCAGTAATCGGAGACCCGGTACAGCAAATCCTCGAATTCCACAGCAGTACGTACACCGAATGACATATGGCACGACACTGACCTTGAACCCCAGCTGCAGTGATGAATTACCTCACCGCTGACTATGCAGTATCGATATTTCCACAAGAAACCTTCGTGCAGCGCCGCTCTTTCATCTGCCGCAACATCGAGCAGAGAGCCCGCTCCACAGAATGGATCCAAAAGTACACAAGACGCGGATTCACCGTGGTCGGATCCGAACAAAACCGAGTCTCACGATCAACCCTGCGAGAGCTGCAAGGCTCCCGCTACATCGGAGACTCCAAGACGTGGATTCTCCCATACGATCGACAATGTGAGCCGCACTCGCCTTTCGTCTCGACACAACTAACTATCGCGCAGCAAACTCAGCCGAAGAGTGGGCCAGACGACCTGTCCCCGCCAACAGGTTCGAAGTTACAACATTCCTCGACGGCGACACCGGCTGTGGCGCTGCTATCCGTATCTCCAAGCCCTTCGTGAGCAGGTACGTTAATTGTAACATCCCTCGCTCTCTCACTCATTCGGCAGAACCAGTTCCAAGGCGTTCATCAACGGAAATCTGTACTGGAGATACGGCGGGACCGGACAGACACTGGCTGCGTTTGGTTACTAGACACTCTGTCCACATGTAATCCATTTCCCTGCTCCAACTGTCGGATGACACGCTCCATGCCACCCTCTCCTCGAACCCTGAACAACATCTGATTGCTATGTGCCGCGTATACAGCTATGAAATACTACAGATCATCGGGAATACCAACAACATCTCCAGACTGCGAGGCTTCCAACCATCTGACAAGAACGCTTCAGTAACATAAGCCAATAAAGCCACGGGAAATTTACCTGCGAACCACGGCGTTAACCAGAGAAGCGTCCGTGCCACACATGTTGATCAGCCGCTGAGAGTCCCTCGCTGCATACTTGACCACCACAATATTCCCACGCCACCGCTCGCCGAACTGCGCACGCACAGCCTTGTTGCTCTTCATCGTCTGCTCTTGCCCAACATACAATATCCCAAGATCGTTCTCAAGGGCGCACCTGGTGCCCGGAATCCGACTCACGCGGAGATGATGGAGCGAACCAGCGGGAAACCATTTGACCAGGTCCAAATCATCCACAGAGTACCGTATCACCGGCTCATCATCGCCCGACATAACAGCATGGCGATCTGATATGAGCAACTTCTGAGGTGCGCTTCCGTCCATAAGATAGATGAAGACCGCGAACGACCTGTTTGTCATGCCCTTGGCACACTCCGCTCGTTATTGAAAGATCTGCCGGATAAAAATCATTAACGAACCTCGTCTCTCAACAACTTCATGCTGCGGTTATGACTCAATGCAGCTGGCCGGGCCCACCGGAGGTACGCGCCCGACGAGCGTTTTGACTACACAAACATTATCAGCACCTCGCCAGACCACATCGCATGCACATAGCGTACCCGATATCGCAAAGACGGCGCCATAGAGAGAAATGCCAGCGAGATAATGGACGGGCGACAAACGAACACCTCGTCACAGACACGCCTTTAAGGCTCTACGGAACGAACACGGGCACCACATCTGATCACTGCGCTAGTCCAGAGGGTCCGACCACACACACGCAACAATTCAGCATACTCTCGATACTACCATGAACTCACCCGAACTTCACCGAGGATAAACGTGCGCGCTCGGCGAAAACATGCGACGAACCGAAAACACAGCTCCCGCAGTATTGGAGAACGTACGAACCGCGAATGGATTCGTACAACTCCCAGAGCAGCGATCGTTCTGATGCAGACAAGGGCGACCAATCAGCCTAAAGACTAGTGCATATGTCAAAGGTTACATCACCGACAATTTTAGGGCTCATCCATGACACGCGAAAAACACCATATGGAACCCTCTGCACAACAACAGCATGAGATACATCGCGCGGCCAAAACACACACGCCAAAAACACGACGCGGGACAAACCATCATCCCGCAGAACGCTGACGTAGTTGCATGCTAAATGTTCTTCAGCACGTATTGGCCACGCTCGAGACGCACGAACCTCACCGACCATGAGGAAAGCGCGAACCTTGTGGACACCCATCCGGGTGAACTGTTCCATAACAATATCCTAACAGATCTGCAGATCCAGGCACCGCACTCTTCAAGCGCCCTCCATGCTTCCACCACGAGGCTCGCAAATATCGCAAATCATAGACGCCTGATCCAGAACCACCACCACCGCCGAACACGCGCGAAACACTTCGTCGGACTCTCACAACACGTGTTTCCCCCACGGCCGGCCGCAACCACTCGGATACGTACCAACGAGCAATCCTCGCCTCAACGGGTCAGCAAACAGGGCGGCGTCCAACCACTGCTACACATCCACTAAATCCTGACGCCGGCATATCCTCCAAACCTCTGCAATGCGCCGCCGCACATATATAACACACCAAAGGTACGAGCTTCGAATATCAAGTCTCATATACCACCAAGCCTCACCTTGAACAACATGTCATCAGCCGAAGAGGCACTGGAGTTACTCGAACTCTGGAAAGCCCGCCCGTTCCATGCCTACGACATTAATCTCGCCGACGCGGCGGCATCTGTCAAGACCGACAAGCCCATGGTACAGTACAGGCCATACGGCAACCCACCGTGGTCGAAGGCTCTGGACAAGTGGACCGTACGTGCATATGTCCTTCAAACTAACATCTTCGCGATATATTGAACCGTAAACCCTAACAGGTGTTTCCCACGAAAGGAAACCATCCCGCCGTATTTCACACCGTCGCGATATACCTCTACGGATCGCCCCACGAATCCGGTAATCTCGTCCCGTCAGGCGAACCGACGGAGGGAGTTCTACCTTCCCAAATGTACGCATACGCAAGGACCACTCGAGATCAAGGCTAACATTCCTCACAGGCAAACGACGATCACCTCAAGATGTCGCTTCCAGTACACGTTCGACACGACACTCGACAAGTCCCTGTACGAGGCGAGAAAGGTACACACCCTCAATCGGCCGTGCAACTATACAATACTCACAAGCACACAGGCGATCGAGGACACTCTCACCAACGAGACTAAGTGGAACAATCTCGGCAAACCTCGCTACTTGTGGCAAGCCGGCAACAAGGGTCAAGACACGCACAAATACACCTTCCAGGCGCAGATGTTCATTCGAAAACATTTCCGCAACGAGAAAGACAGACTACGTGTCAAGTATAAAGTCCCCGGACATATCCAGGCATTGCTCGAGACAGACGACGGGAAAAGCTGGTTTCCGAACCCTGACCGACCCGGAATCTTCGACCTCGTTGAGGGCAAAGAGACCAACGTCGGGAAGGGCGGCGAACACGCCAACAACGACGAAGCAATCGACGACAACACGCAACACGACGGCGACAAGCAGCGCAGTGGCGGCGTCGACGGCAACGACGTAGACGTCGAGATGACGGGCGACGAAGACACCAAAGGCCACGCTGTCACAGAAGACCACACTGCCACGGAAGGCCCCAAGAATACGAACGACAACAACGAGAAAGAAGACGGCGGCGAGCACGACAAAATCGACAAGCCTCGTTACAAATTCAAGGACATATCGCGCGCCAGCCCGCCCAAGCTCATGCGTGGCGACATCGTCTCCATATCTTTCCTCATCACATCCAGCGTTGGAACCGCTGACTGGAACACCCATCTCATACCCATCGAATTCGTTCGCGTCGGGAGCGTGTCAGACTCTTTGGTGGGAGGCTCCGGCGATTATAACAGACCCGCCACAGTCGATTGGGCAGTCAGGGCCCCTCTGCCACTGGACGACGATGACGGAGAACCAGGTGAGACTCGCACTCACCGGTTCAGACTTACAGCGCTCATCATATTACCCCGCAGTCTCAGAGCAAACGGGTGACACAACCCCAATACGCAGCACCACTCCCGAGGAATGGCCAGATTCACCCACTCACACGACCGCGAACCTCGTCCCAGCGACACAGCAAAACACCACCGCGACTCCGCCGGCGTCCACGAAACCGCTACTGGAGCGACTCGCTCCTCCAGATAGCCAGTCTTCCTCGCCGGAGCCCCGCGCGGCAGACGCACCAAGGGGCAACACGAACCAGAAACGTGGTCCCCACCCCGACGACGAGAACCAAGACGTCAGCGTTGCGGAGGCATCAGGGTCTAACAAGAAGGCTCGGGGGAGAAGGAACGGCAAGGCGAAGGCGTAGACATCACATGTAAAGACCGCGACAATACAATCATCCCAACTCTTCTCTACCACTAGTGTGCAACGGAAAAGTCGCAGCTGATGACCTGTGTTCACTCTCAAATTAACAGCACGCACACAGCAAGCCACACATATCTCACCTTGAGTAAGCGTAGTCATGGCCCTGTACTGTAACACCGATACCTTCTACCCTGGTACCACACCGCAGGGCCAGCGCGAGCGATGTCTCACAACTTAAGTAAGACAGTCGACGCCCAAATGCCTAACATGGCGGCACACATCTCTCATACACACCGGCGTGTCACGATCTCTGCGCAATGTAGAGACAAAAACATAACGTCAGTGCATTCTCATACGCAGAAAGTCCGCTGCGCGTGACTGACCTGTTACACGAACTCCTCAGTGTACGCTCGCAGACCCCCGCACTACCAGATGACTCTGTACCACGTCCGACATTCGCATGCTGCATCCCCCGGAGCTGTGCGGGCGACATAGGTGGAAACAGTCTTGCAATGTCGTGGCCGCTGATTTGTCCATACGGAATACCCGCGATATCCGGATAGCCCTGCCATACTGCGTCGATCGATTCAGTTCCACAACAGTCCAATAGCCATGACGGTGCACTAACCAGCGCTACAAGACAACGCGCTGTACCTCAACGCCTCTTCCTTCAGAGTACGCTGCACCTCGTCCTCATCCGGCGAGACCGACACGTAATGCCCAAACGTCTCCGCAAACCCTGGCAGCTGCGCTGGATGTCGAGCACACCCAGCCACAGAGCATTTTGACGGACAGGCAGCACCACCCAACCGCAGGATGTCCGCCATTACCCTAAAAACGACACGAGTGTTAAGCGAGATAGTCACTGTAACGGTCAAGTAGTCAGCACAATTTTCAACGAAAAATCACAACCGAGAAAATGAATCCTGCAGCTATTCTCTCTTACCAGAGGCAAGTCAAACTGAATAATGGATACGCAGGATGCACACGCAGCAAACCAACAGCTACGCCGGTGTCCTGCGCATCGCGACTTCGCCTATACAACAACGAAAAGGCAGACAGCTGCAAACCAGACATGTTTGTATTGACGGGCTACCTCGATACAAGAGCCGTAGACTCCTTCTGCCTGAAGAAGGTGTGGTACATAAAATAATCTACACGCCAGCAGTAACCATAAAGGAGAAGAAACAAATAGAGAATTCGCACCCACGTGCACACCACCAGTCGCGACCAGAACACTTGCGACGACGATAGCCTTAACGGCGGCTACAACAGGCCAGCTACACTCGCAGGATAAAAGGAGGATGCGCCTGGCCCGATACCAAAGCCTCGAGGACAGTAAGTCGAGGCACGGGCGGCGCGGCTTGATGTAACATGCTCACCATCATCAACGCCAACAGACAGACACCGCACATCTTCCTGGGTGCCCGGTATGACGGCTGCCAGTCCCGAAACCTCGCCCGAGGCAGAGATCCCAACCATCTTCACGCACCACGACATCCGACACTGGAATGCCATGACGACTGCATGCGGCGCAACCTACAAAAGAAGTCGAGTCAGCATCGCTTGAAAAAGAGAGCCGCCATCGCAGAACGAGACAACCACACAAGCGCAAACGCACAGTACTTCGACCAAACTAAAGAAACGGGACGCGCGGTTGAGTCCACCCGCGCACGACGTCTACGCCGCGATGGAACGAAGACCCAAAGCTTGAAGTGCACGCGTTCGACAGCAAATCTCTACCACGAACAGCGTCGGTAATGCATTCGATTGACGTAGGCGTACGGGTCGGGCTGGCACAACGCGTCAGATGGGCAAACACTCGCACGAACATAACTCACCACAGATGCCGGGGGCATGTTCAACCATTAGCCAAACAGGATCGAGACGTAGAAGGCAACAGCGGCATATACACCCCGCCCCCACCTCTCCCCACGCGATCCAAGGAAAACACACCGATCCGCGACGCGAGACCGACGCAGTGATTTCATGCAACTAAGTGACACACAGGTCAGCCACCGCCACACATTGAACACCACATAACATTGACTTACGAGACATAATACACCAGCGAAGAGCGTCGTCAACGCAGCGGCATCATCAGCGATACGATGTCCCGCCACAAGACACGCAGACGCGACTATAAACCACGGGACCTACTCAGCGAACATTCCAACGCACCGGCGAAAGTCAACGCACCAAGTACCCGGCGCACACTCTACGAACCACGCAGGCACGTAACTCTCGCGATAACACAACCTACGAAGTAAACGAGAAAAATCCCAGAACCCGTCATCAGTAGCTCCACACGAGGTCAAAGGAAACGAACTGACCGCATAACACGCGCCCCGCCAGTAAGTCGCTCTCCGCATCGCAAAACGGCCTTCACCTAGGCGCGATACGCCGACAAGAACGTCGATGTACCCTCCGACACACTCATACAAGACCCGTCAACGTCTTCTTCAGAGCCCGTAGTAAAACAGGGTCTTTGTCGACCCATCCCGCGGTGAATACAGAGGCCGATGCGCCTGTTTGTCCAGCGTGCGGAGCGGCGCGATCTGCCCACGACAGATCCACGGATGTGCAAAAGAAACACGCTAATTTTGCTGTGACAGTTGTCAGCGCAATCAAGCACAACTGGAAACCATCTAACGGACACTCACCTCGTCGTTCGGACGAGCATCGTCCTTGTCATGTTATGGTTTGCTGACGATCGCGGATGGTCAAGGGGTACAGTAGAAGAAGGGCAAAACCCTGACCTATCCCAGAACGAACGGTCAGGGACGACGGAGGGAAGACGACAAAGAGAACGAGAAAGACGAAGAGGAAGGCGAAGAGGAAGAGGAAGAGGAAGCAGGGATGGTTTTAGGAAGCGATCAAACTGCACGCGACCACGCAGATCTCCCAGACGCCCATGACCTGCAGATCTCAGGAGAGCGCGGCGCCTCGTCCCATACGGCGACACACCTTCAGGCTCCACATCACATAGAAACCAACGGCTCACTGCCACCACTCCAAAACTGTCGCGTCTGATCGGAAAGTGCGTCGATTCGTTGCAGTTCTTCTCGCAGAGCGTGACCAATACCATCATTGTACATTTTCCCCGTGTTGAACGAGCGCAGAACAGCCAAGCCGCTCAAGCTCTTGACTCGTGACAACATCACATACACACCCTGCAAACTCTGAGCACTCTCTAAGTCTACAATGGCACATTCTAGAGAGCGACCCTGGCTTTTATAATCCGTGTAAGAGTACGCCGGGATGATTGGAACCTGCCGACGAGACACCCTGCGCGTCTCCGCTACACCGTTCACCATCAACGTAGTCGGGAACGACTTAGAAGCCTTGGGAAAAATAGGTGCGACATCAACTTCCAAGCCTCCACACACCTGTCCGGCTCCCGGTATTCTGACATACACAACAGACGCGTACCTCCGTCCACTGTCATCCACATCAAATACGATTCTATCTACAGTGCCTTCAGCGCCATTCACGATCTTGCAATTGAACGCGAGATTTTCTTGCACCATAACTTTCATGCCAACAAATAAAGGTAACCGCCCCAACGCATCGTTTGACTGCGAACTCCCGACATTCCACGTCGCCTTCATGTTCGCACCACACAAACGCTTTCTGCTACAATTATCCACAGAATGATATAGATGTACCTCAACACCTAGACGTGCCGCATGTCGCCTAAGAAGATGGTTGTTAAGCGCGTCTCGTACATACTTCGTCCCAACAATGATAGGACAATCCACAAACTTCGCAAGTTCAACCGGTGCCAGACACGCCATCACACGGCCCCTCAACACCTGAAGATCACTGACACCCGTCATCGGATACCGCGCGGAACCATATCTCGCAACTCCTGTCATCTTTCCCTCCCGCACGCGCCCAAGCAGTTCGGCATAACGTGCGTCGGTTTGCTGCCTCTGATTCCGAACCAATTTTACTGCCCATTTCACCCCTCGCCATAGATATACGCCATGCAGAGAAGAAATCCCTTTCTGATTAGTCGCATCCTGGATCATCGGGTGGCGTACCAAATGGTAATTATACAACGTACACTGCCTGACAGGCGGCAACTGACCAAAGTCCCCAGTGAATATCATATGAACACCTCCGAAAGGAAGGCCTGCCTGTGCTGGATGTTCCGCCTTTGCCTCCTGCAAACGCCGCGAAATCTCGCTCATGAGCAACGCACCAAGCATCGAAACCTCGTCAATTATACAATACCGGATCTTATCCCAGAACGCTCTCAGCTCGGTAACATCCTTCGGTTTGAATTGACTCATGAAGCACATCGCGTGTACTGTATATCCACCAATCAGCACTGCTGCAGCACCTGTCGGAGCACCCACAACTAACTCAGTGGTCTTGCCCGTCAACCTGAACAGTCTCTGTATCGCTCGGATAACGTGCGTCTTCCCAGTGCCACCTACACCTCCGATATACATCTGCAACGGAAACGTACCATGACTGAGGTGGTTTCCTACCATCTCGAAAGCTTGCAGCTGCTCAGCATTATCCAACAGCCCAAACTCTTGAATGACACGGGCAATAGCAGAAGCAACACTCATCGGACCAGCAATGTCCACATACACCCCATCGTCGCAGTGCGTATCACGTTCTCTGGCCTTCAAAGTCTCTATCGTAACAGCAGCTTCGGTATCACAGGTGTAACGTACACGCTTTCGAGCAGGTTCGCTTGCAATGTCATCCTGAACGGACCGATGTTTACGCTTTTGCGCTAACATCTCTTTGGCCTCACGCTTCAAGGTACCTACGAGCTCGGCCGTTTTCTCGTCCACACGAGACTCAGCTTGCATCTCGCCACTCTGTACACCTACAAAACACGCATCAAGAGAAGCTCGCGCCCGTGGTCCTATTGTCTCATCCAGGGTAGATATACTAATGCCTTCCGGTTGCCCCGCTCCGGACAATGCCGCTGCATCACCAAACAGATCAAAACCAACCGCCGGTGACGGACCCAAATGCTCTTCACTGTCCCCGACATCAGGCGGGTTACTATTTTCCTCAGACTCTCGCCTACTCTGACGACGACGCGCACTCTGCTCATCTCTAGCATCCCGACATTCAGAAAGAACATTCATGTTACGGATGATACGCCGGTGGGGTCTCTTTATCAGATGCTTCTGTCTCTTGAACGCGTCCAACCAATCTTCCTCATCGCGCTTCAGATCACGGGGTAATCGCCAAGGTACGAACAGGATTAGCATCATGCGGGCCCACATCCTCTTCTCGTCAAGCTCCCGATCTTTCCTCGGAGTACGTTTTCCAAGAAGCACTGGCACCAACCATGCTGTTCTCCTGCGAAGCATGTGCGTCTTAAACTGCGGATGAACACGACTACTAAACAAACCCCTCGGCTGCGCGTTACGCCCTCTCCTACTGATGCCATTCCCGGATTTCTCCAACCTCTGCTGCTCTTTGCTGCGACGCATCTTCTCAACCTTACCCACAAACTCATAAAGACACATCCCCTCGAAAGCCTCGTGAACTGGCCTTAACAGATAGTCCATTTTCTGACTTGTCGCAGAAATCGAACCGTGACCCAACGTCAATGTTATCTTATCGTCCGTCTCCCACATCTCATCCGGGTCCGGACGAAACGCTGAAAACGGGTCTCTAACTGACACTTCAACGTCCCCGTCATCCAAACCCATGCCCTCATCCTCTTCCTCGTGCCCAGGTTCATCGGGAAAGCAGGCTTCAAACATCCTATCAAAGATCTTCCAATGCAACACGCGAAATCTATGGCTAACGTAACGATCGCCGCCCCCGATGAGATAAGCCAGGACCATCTGGTGAGGAATCTCGAGCTTCGACATCATCGAATTCACAGTAATGTTCAGCGCGCCCTTGCTGAACGTCCACAGATCTTGCTCCGAAACGTCTGGGTAGCGATCCGATATTTTCCGTATCGCAGAGGACAACGCTGCTAAACCCGCATGTGTCGTAAGCGATGGCTTGGTGATATAATCAGTGGTATAATACAAAATTGCCTTCGCTGCCTCACCCGAACCAATGAAACTGATATCCATATTCGCTTTAATCAGGAAAATAATCAGGTCATTATACGCAGCAGTCCTCGCATGCAATCTCCTCAGCAGGATGCTACCAGTCTCCTCATCCACTGTGGTTGTCTCCCTCGTCGTGCCGTTCATGCGCATTCGACACGTGGCGTCGCCTCTCTTCTCCCCCCTCCTCAAGTACTTGTAACAAGAATCGGTATGCTTATGCCAGTTATATTCCTGTACAAGCGCATTCACGTGGCGGCAATAGGCATCCTCAAATTCATCCGGATCTGCGAAGTCCTTCAACAGCGGACCAGGAACCACTGTCGGGTGGCTTTGTCCGTCGTCTGGTGCTCTCTCAGGCTGAATTGGCTCTCCGCGTTCATCTTTGGGATCTGGAAGCACATCCACCGTGCCCATCGGTTCGCACTTAATCACAGCCTCCAACCACCTAAACATTTTCTTCGTGAACTCTTCCGAGGTAGCCATCTTATCCCTGAGTGCCTGTGGAGACAAGTGCCCCTCCAACCATATCAACATGTGAATGTGCAGCGTCCCTCGACCCTGCGTCTCAACAGTACCATAGAACGCGTTGCATTTGCCGAGAAGACCCTTAGACTTGCTGCCATACCGCAAAACCACCTGAATGAAGTGAGTTATCATCGTATGGAAGAAAAGTGCGCACGCTGACGGATTCTCTGCGACCAATACCCTCCTCGACCACGCATCTAACGCGATCGCATCATCACAAATGTCCTCCAAAGAAATCTGATCGCCACTGAAGAAGCGCACGAGCGGATGGTGAATATCCGCCGGGGTCATCGTAACAAACACCGTAGGAGTTCCCATAAAATTTATCAACCCTCTAATCTGATTTCGCATCGACACTTTGTAGGCCGCTGTGCCTGGAAGATCATGACCCGTCAAGCTGATCTGTGACATCAAATTCATCACGTCCTTCTCCTCTGCTGTCTCAGGGACATAATTGGAATCCTTATCAAAGCGATAGATCAACGACGACAGCGTGTCTGGGTCCACTTTCATCATCCTCTCGACGATTTGCTGATGACGTCTACCAGGAACTCGAAAGTTCACGAGCTCGCACACCTTCTTTTTCTGCAAAATATTATAATACACAAAGGCGAAGTTCGGATCACGCTGAAACGGAGAATCACACACTGATAACAGATACTTCAGTTGCTCCAACATAGACAATCGTCGTTCCCGCTGCGGGTGATGAAAGCCACCTATGCCCCACGGGTCCAAATGCGGAAACAACCAAGAAAGCAGCTGAGGGTTCTCGAAATCAGGGATGTACTGGCTACCAGCTTGCGCGCGGACATATCGCCTCCCTGTTCGACAGTGTGCGAGGGCACGAAGTTTCATCAAACGATAACCTTCTGTCTCCCCGTCACCCATCGTGAAACCCACATTCTCCATCAAAAGAGCATCCGGTTCCTCACCGTTTGTCGGCATTTCATCACGCCCTGTATGATCAGAAGTGGCTGCTCTAACACCTTCATTATCAGGCAAAAACTCGATCTTCACACTACATGGCACACCCTGGTCCTCGTGTACCCGATCTGGACCAAAGAGCGCATCCAATCTATCCTGACTAAATCCTTTAAAGCTCCATCCAGGCTCATAATGCGGGTTATTAGCGACCAAAAATTCAATCATACTCCGTACTCTACTCTTTCTCACCAACACTGGACTCAACTTCTCAATGGTTTCCTGCGACGGTGCCGTTGCTCCGACGAAGACCACACAAATCGTATCCCGGATCGCGCTTAAATCAAGCGGCAAAACGTTACAGAGCTCAGGCGCATCTTGCGGGTGCACGATCACATTCCCTTTCATATACCTTTGTGCCCCAACGCGTCGCTGATCTCTACATTCCCGTCCAGATGCCTGACAAAATCTGAACGAAATCTTACTAGCCCGCGCTCTCGACACCAGCATCCGCTCGAATATACTAGCTTCCGCGAACGCTCGGCGAGCGGCATCAGGGACGCGATCATGACCATAATACAGAAAATTAGCCAGCGCAAATTTCGGTAGCACGCCTCCCTCAAGATCGTGATGGCATTCACGACAAATCTGCAGGTCCCCGAGAACCTCATGATCGCGCATACCGTCTGGATGCAATATCGCCCCGCTGTACGCCTCAACATTATACGAAACAGGGAGTGCTTCGCGCGGTACGTGATCATTTCTCAAAAGCAACAAGTCAATGTCTGAAGCAGGTAATAGCAGCACCTGCGACTTCTGGACCATGCGCGCGCACACTGCACACACCATTCGCGTAAGCGCATCGGTAGACATCAGACTTTGCCACTCTCTAATAATGTCGTGCCGTAGGGCTTGATCAGGAGGATCGAGGTACGAAAAATCATCATCTGCGGAACTCCTCGTCCTGTCTTCACTCACGGAAACCAATGGCCTCTGCCCACGCGTCAACGCTCGGAAGACATACAAACAAGCATGTCCCGAACACAGCTCCCCACATTCATGTGCATTCAGCAACGTCAGCAAAGCTTCACCGTTGGCCCTTCCAGGGAAACCTACTTCGTGCGCAACACAAATCTGGCGCAAATCGCCACGATTCCAGTTATAAATCCCCAAAACACTTTCGAGCGACGTGCGAAACACCAACGCCGACTCGTCTAAACCGGCAACGGCCAGATCCTGTTCCGACACCAACACTTTCAAGAAACGAAACCCCTTATTCGTAATTTCAACAGCATCCGTGAACGACATTCTATACGGAATAACCTCAATTTCCTCTTCTCCTTCCACGACTAAACATGAAATGTGCGCGTCACGAATATTCATCACAGTAACAGCGTCGACAAACAACAGGTAAACAAATCAAGTCAGTCACTGATTCACGTGACATCACGATGCGACTCACCTTCAAGCACCGTAAGCTCCTGCGGACCCACAGAACCGTCACTATCTCCGTCACTATCGTCTGAAATAAAGTCAACTTCTAAAAGCGAACGACTGCATCGCGTACATACCGTCCAGACCAGAATCTTCTCCACTGAACGCGGACTCAGAATCCCACGAGGAGTACTCATCTGCCTCCGCTTCATCCTCCGAACTAACCACCTCGAGATCAGGCGTATCGTCGTCGTCGTCGTCCGAAGGCAAGAAGAGAGGGATACGAGACATCAGTGTCGCGAACACGCAAAAAGAAACGCTAGATGGACACAACGATCCCTTTATACCTGACGCACCACAGTATCATCCATATAACCGACGACCGACGTAATGCAGTGTCGAAACATGCCAAAGCCGCATGTTCACCGAACACAACGCAAAAGAAGCAAGGCACGGAACGTGCAAGGTACGCTCTTCAATTTCGCGCCACATACAACCCTACAACGTGTAACACACACAGCTCGATCACACGCGCTACAAACTCTTCCAAAAAGACGCGTCCCGCGTTTCGATTGAAAGAAGCACCCCAGATACAGAATCGCGCACGCGCTTATAAACGCAACCAAAATACCGACGGACTCAGTACCATATCCAACCACGGACATGTTGGACAAGCAGTCTAGCTACACAGCTCACACCACCTCCATGGAGGTCCAACGTCACCAAACCATATCGCACATCATGCCAGACGATGGTCTCACTCCCGAAGAGCTCGCCGAAATACCCGACCTTGAACCGATCCCTCCCTCTCCGGTACATCATTTCTTCCCCATCCTCGACGACGACGCCGATAACTCCGATGACGTCGCCAGCAAGAACGAAGCGGAAGAATTATTCCAAGCACGCTCAAAAGGGCCCGGCCTCCTTTTTCCGATTCGTTACCCCCAGGTAAGGAGATCGCCGGGCGTTCCTACACCACGCGCTTACTGCCAGGTGTTTTCGCAGATGTGGAACATCTACAAGAAGGCACGGGGCCTCTTCTGGACTTCGGACCACATGGACCTCACTGCAGACGTGCTCGAGTGGGAGATATCCATGACGGAACCGCAGCACGCGTTAGTGATGCACGCGATCTGCACGCTTTACAACCAAGCCACAGCGAAAAGGGCCACACTCGCAAGTCTCGGGAGAAACATCACACCAAACGAGGCACAACATTTCTTCGCGTATCAGACAATGATGTACGTCCTCAGAACCAACATTCAACAACGACACACGCTTATTCCATACATCGTGACAGGGAAAACATCCACTGCGAGACCTACGCCACATTCCTGGAAGAACTAATTCCCGACAACGACACCCGCAGCCGCATGCTTACTACAACGGCAATTACCAAATACTGGGACGAACACATCAACGACGACACGATCCCATTTCCCCATCGGCTGGTGGCATACGCAGCATCTGTGACCTTAATCTCCGCCACCAGCCTCGTTTCCTTGTTGTGCATCGGCAACTTCGACGGAGGACAAATGCACGTGCTGTCCACCGCGGCGTCATGGATCGCCGAAGATCAAGCGTTACACGTTGACTTCGCGTGTCTCATACAGTCGTACCTGCGCTGCCCAGCACCACAACTCGTCGTCTACAGCTTAATCAAAGAAGCAATGATGGTGGAGATGTCACTTCTCCGAGGTACGTCGCCCGATGTTACACAATCAACAATCACGGACATGTACCCACAGTTGCGATGCCAGTACCGCTCATGGAACTCAACGAAGACAGGCTCTTCAATTTCTTGAAATTCATGTCGAACAGAATCCTTGACCACCTCGGATACCCACCGCTGTGGAGACCACAGGGAAATCCAGTATGTACATTTACCCGCTGTGTCGCGCCCCGCCAGGCAATAACCTTACTTGTCAACAGTTCCCCTTCATGAACAAGCTACTCTACAAGATGCAAGGGAAGACAGCCCTTTTCAGCTCTACGACTCACCCGGCGCACATCACCATACTCCGTCAAGCGGCAAGGAACAGCAAGGCGCAAGAGGAAAACAGATTGTGCGCGCTCGATTCAGCATTCGCGCGTCTTGACTAACTGCCTCTCTAGCGACGCATTCTGATGTAAAATGAGAACAGCAACAACCGTACTGTAAATATTGTATTGTAAATAAGCCTGCGAGAATGAAAACAACTCTCCACTCTCGACTGTCAGCGCGCCGCAAGTGAGAAGTCGACTACGCGGACAACATGACCTGCATGACGTCAAGGGCGCATTCAACGCTGGTCGTGAACACACAAGCAACACGCGATGTCAGTTACACATCCCCGTACCACAGAAACAGACAGACCATGCGTACACGTAACGCGTTGAGGGTTGAGAAACAACATGTTCCTGGACAAATAATAGTCCGCGATCAGCGCTTAATGAAGCGCGCATGCATTATGCTCGACAAGACCGGGTTACTTCGTGTCCCGGAA
>ALYI01004338.1:0-24996 GCA_001969225.1 Ceriporiopsis andreanae CBS 279.92 | reverse complement strand
ACAGAAGCCCAGAGCGGCGGCGAACGCACGACCTTCATGACTCTGTGCAGCCATTCTTGTCTCCTGCGTTCCTACCCTGCCCGGTACAGCTCGTACTCTCTTTTAACTTCGCAGCTATATAGCTGTGTGTATAATTTCTTGCGTTCGGCCGACGGAGAAAGTCCTACTAGTGTCACCTCGCATGACGTCCCGCCCCTCCGAGAAATCCTCAGCAGATGAAGAGAACACAATCACCGACAATGCGGAGAAGTCGTCCAGCAAGGATGCCACCCCACAAACTAAAGGCAGCGGCGAGGCGACACTCGATGACGGCTTCGAGGTCACTTTGGATGGACAGGACGATCCAAAACAATGGCGAACGAGCAAAAAGTGGTTCATAACGATGCTGGTATGTTCCGGCGCGTTGTGTGGCACTTGCGCGTCGTCCATGGTGAGTGGCCTCATCCTGTGTCCGAAACTGGTCGGCCTGACCGCCGTGTTAGGCATCGTTCGCGGAAGCAGGTGTCAGTCGAGATCTTCACGTAGGCAAGGAGGTACCTATTCTAGGCATCAGTCTTTTCGTCCTTGGATTGGGTGAGTGCCAAAGTAATATGTCCGGTTCTCCGCTCACGTTTGTTCGTGGAATCCTCAGGAATAGGTCCTCTCCTCGTAGGTCCGCTTTCCGAGGTACATGGGCGCAATCCCATCTACTTCGTCTCGTATCTCTTCTTTTTCGCGTTCTCGTGGCCCGTCGCGTTTGCGCCGAACATAGGTACGCGTGTATCCTTATTATGGTTCTGAGATGCTCGCTGATACGGTGTCATTTACAGCTGTATACCTTGTATTCCGGTTCGTGACAGGCTTCTGCAGCGCCGCGTTTCTTAGCGTGTCCGGCGGAAGCGTGAGCGACATGTTTGATAACGCGTCGGTGGCTCTGTGGGTATTGTCCTGTTGTGCCTCATGAGCCCAAGCACTGATATATCTTCCAGCCCCATGGCTGTGTACACTATCCACCCATTTATCGGTCCTGCGCTAGGACCGTTCATCAGCGGGTGAGTATTCTCAGAGGACATGACCATAATTATCGCTCACGCATTCCCACAGCTTCATCAACCAAGTATGTTCGTCGCTGGCCGTCAGTATTGATGCTAACTACCTACCTGCGAACTTTGTCAGAACGCAGATTGGCGGTGGACATTTCGTGTAATCATCATCTGGACATTCTTTGTGCTAGTCACGATACTCGCGGTTTGTGCTCCCTGCGACTCGTGATATCCACTGTTCATTTTTCTGCAGTTCATGCCAGAGACGTACGCGCCAGCCATCCTGAAAAAGAAAGCACAGAGGTTAGTAGCACACCCGCCGTATACCCTAGCATCTGCTCACTCTTCAATTTCCCGCCAGGCTTCGAAAGACGAGCGGCGATTTACGGTACTGGGCTCCTATAGAGAAGCAGCAACGCAACATGTTACGCGCAATGGCGCTAAGTTGTTATATACCCTTCAGTACGCTTCCTTGTGCATGTATACTCGCTGATAGCTCATGCGTCGTAGAGCTCATGATAACAGATGCAATGGCCCTCTTGCTTAACATCTGGTGAGAAGATGCACTGGTTGATTCTTTGCGTCGTGCTGACGACGATTTAGGAGCGCGCTGGTCCTTGGTATCCAGTATCTGACGTTCCAGGCCTTCCCTGTGATATTTGAGAAGGGACACCACTTCAATGTTCAAGAAACGGGGATGTCATTTATTGGCATGGGACTCGGACTGTGCATTGGCCTCATGCTGCAACCATTCTTTATCATGTTCGTGTTCATTTTCATCGTCATGCATACTTAAAAAGGCAAATCCTCAATGCACGACAGGCACCAACGGAAGCTTGCAATTGAGTTCGACGGTAACCCACCACCAGAAACACGCCTCATTCCTGGTATGTTCGGTGCAGTATTGATCCCTATCAGTCTCTACTGGCTTGCATTCACGACATACCCGCACGTGCACTGGGTAGTGCCTATCATCGCGTCTGTCCCATTTGGGACCGGCATCCTCTTCTGCTTCACCTCGATCTTTACGTACCTCGTCACCGCGTACCGCCCCATCGCCGCGTCCGCTATGGCATCGAACACGTTCACGCGCACATCCTCCGCCGCGGCGTTCCCGCTGTTCGCGGGGCAAATGTACGACCGACTTGGCACTGTAGGCGCCACAGCACTGCTTGCGGGCCTGACAACGCTCGCTGCGCCTCTGCCGTACGTCCCAAGAGTTTACTGTCCGTCGTGGTTTGCTTATGCTCTCCGCAGGTTCGTGTTTTACCGGATTGGCGCGCGCCTGAGGGAGAATTCGCGCTTCGCTGCGTGATCGACGCGTCTAATTCGGCCGGTCTCTACAGAGTCTCGTCGCGTACACCGCAGCCGGCATGTACATTGATGGATTTTTACCGCACATAGACCTACACTAAATTTGGACTCAATCATATACAATACTTGCACAGTTTTCCACTCAAGACAGCAGACAGTGGTACTCGTCGCGTGTTTCTCACCCTCGCCGCTCATAGAAGCGTTTCGATCACATCAGCTTCTCCATCTACATGCGGGCCTTACCGCGGGCCATTGCACAATATTGTGAGAATGAATGCTGATGATCATTCCTGACATAGCTAGCCGCCGTTTTGTGCCTCCTGCTGTCAGGCACGGGCGGATACGTTCTTCGGCCTGAACCCTCAAGCGTCCTCGAGGACGGTCCTAGCACAATTTTCTCTCGCATTGCTCAACATCGTCCACACTACCTTGCACCATGACCACGGTTACCGACGAACAGCTTCTTTCACACGCTGACCGGGTCAAGGGGAAGGTCGTTATCATCACTGGTGCGTGGCACACTCCCACACGGGCCCCATCCATTGCACTGTCTTACATTAAGGGTCTTCAGGCGCTGCGAGCGGCATAGGAAGAGAGGCTGCACTCCTGTTCGCCAAATATGGGTATGGTTTTGCTTGATGCGAGTCGGGATCTGCTACTGATAGATTGTGTAGCGCGAAGGTTGTGATCGGTGACATCGATGTGGCTGGGGCGGGCAAGGTTGTGGAGGAAATCGCTAGCCAGGGAGGGTATGTGTGTCGACGCGTTTGTTCGTATTGCTGTGCAACTCACAAAGTCTCGGCAGTGTGGCGAAGTATCAGAAATGCGACGTCACGATTTGGGACGACCAGGTCTCTTTGTTTGACCTCGCCACAAGCGCGTTCGGCTCTGTAGATATCGTGGTGCGTAAGAATACCACGACGAGCCATTGGACGTGACTGATGGTGTCGACAGGTGCCCAACGCTGGCGTCAACGAGGTCGGCAGCTTATTCCACTTGAACATTGTAGACGGCAAGCCTCAACCGCCGAAATTGAAAACTATCGAGGTCAATATCAACTCTGTGCTCTATAGTACGTCAATCGCTCCACTTCCTGCTTCGCAACAAACTTGACATTCATTGTCAGCATACAATCTTGCATTACACTACCTGAAGGCAAACGAAAAGCGTGATGCAGATAGTATCAAGGCTATTGTCCTTATTGGATCTATGGGTATGCGTGTCGTGAATTTGGCGAGGGCCGTGCAACGACTGATCGAATACTTCTGAAGCGTCATACCACGGCCTCGGCACAAGCCCGCTCTACAGCACATCGAAGCACGCCATTCTCGGGCTCATGCATTCCACAGGGACAATGTGCACTGCACAAGGGATCCGTGTGGGCTCCGTTCACCCATGGTTTGCAGGTGGGTCTACATCCACAATCTGTGAATATAAGTGAGAAACCTCTCGCTAACGGACCACAGATACCCCAATCCTTGGCGCCCAGGGCCATGCCTTCCTTGTCGGCGTACCGCTTACGCCGCTGCCTCGCATTGCTGCTACGATCTTGTGCGTCGCGGCGGATCCCGACCCTAACACAACGCAGAAGCCTTGGCTCTTACCTGATGATGGTCCCGTCCTGCGCCTCGATCACGCGCACATCACTGAGGGCGTGTACAAGGTAGTAAATGCGCGAGTGAAAACGCTCGCTTCTGCCGTGACGGGCGCGGCATATTACTCCAGGCTGGTGAAGGATGCGACAGGGCTGTTTTCGCCTCTTTTCAAGACAGTTCTTTTACTTCCCATTCTTCTCGCAGTCTACTCGGTCTGGAGACCCGCGTGATTCACCTATCTCTTGCGTCTTTCAATTTTGGATATAGGGGTACGGTGTCAATAGATTCATTTGCCGTGTGGCGTAAAATCAACCTCAGCGAGTTGAGTGTACAAGAGTTACCCCGATCGCGTTTCCCGGACGCCTTCACGCGCCCAATAAGCGCGCATCGTACTTTGCTCTTTCCCTCAACAATGGTAACCTTCGCCTCCTTCCCTGCTATTCGCACAGACAGTGCATACGGATACACTGCTCCGCGTCACTCAGAATATGTCGACGACGATGACGTCTACATGAACCAGGATTTTGACGACGAAGATTTCGCGTCTGGAAGCAAATTGACATGCCCGGGGGAGGCACTCACCTCGTCGCAGGCATTTATGCGGTACGCGCCATACCTCAGTCGGAGATGATGCCATTGACGGAGTCTTTTCAAGAGGCCACGGAACGTATGTTGAGAACGATGAAGTGATTTCGTCGGTCGCGGGCGTGGTTCAGCGAGTGAATAAGTTGATCTCCGTACGAGCAGTGCGATCGAGGTGAGTGCCCAGCACGCTGTATACGTGCACTGTAGTTTTAAATTAGATGCCCAGATACAACGCGGAGGTCGGAGACCTGGTCGTGGGACGGATCACTGAAGTGCAGCCGCGCCGGTGGAAAGTCGATGCGGGATCGAGACAGGACGCAGTGCTCATGTTATCGTCAGTTAATCTGCCAGGAGGTGTCCAGGTGCGCTTCTGTGCTACTTGGACCAATCACCGAGTTGCTGATTGCCCCCAGCGGAGAAAACTTGAAAGCGACGAACTACAGATGCGAACCTTCTTTGAGGAGGGCGATCTCTTGGTCGCAGAAGTACAAGCGTTCTTTGCTGATGGCGCTATGTCCCTACATACGCGGTCACTCAGATACGGCAAGGTACCTTATTCCGTTTCCCATACTCGCCGTACTGAAGTGTTCCCCAGCTACGAAACGGACAGCTAGTTGTCGTGCCCTCGGCGCTCATTCGACGATTGAAATCCCACTTCATCTCGTTGCCATGTGGTGTTGACCTTATCCTCGGGTTGAACGGGTATATCTGGGTGAGCAAACATGTAAAAGCGAGTGACCAGGAGGGCGAAGAAGGGTTTGACGCGGAAGCGGTGTACTCTAATCGAAACGACGTGAGTTCTATCTTGTATGGTCGACCAAGCGTGTCATTGATCGTCTTGAGCAGGACATCGACGACGCCACGCGGATGGCGATCTCTCGCGTCGGAAACATTATCAACATCCTTGCCGCACGATTCACACCTCTGACAGACGCCGTTCTATCCGAGGCATACGAGTGGGCGGTTGAGCAGGAGATCACTGTGAAGGACCTTCTCCAGGAGGATGTCGGTGACGCCCTCGTTGCTTCACTCGGTGCCCACTAATCCGAAGAGGTGATGATGAACCCAACACTCGAGAGCGGTCGTTTCCTCGCCTCGGGCCCCCTCATGCTCACAAAACGTTCACGGGTTGAAATTTGCCAGTCGATAGCTCGCCAAGGTGCCAAAATATTTCGTCCTAGGTCTCGCTAGTAAGTCCTCACCCGCGTCGTGGCTGTCGACTACTTTCGGCTAGCTGCATGAGGCGCGTCCTGACGCGTCGTGATATAACGTACTGTACCGATCCGACTCGACCGACCATCGGTATGAAGGTCACTGCGGAGATCTTTTCAAGGCGGTGTCAATTTCTGTTTACGCTGTGCAGTTCGACCTCAAAGTCTGAGACGCGCGCGCCGGCTGTCAACATGCGTGTTGATAAGCATAATGATACATCCTACAACATGATCTCGCCGGCTGTGTCTGCTTCGCTACGCGACGACCACGAGTGGCGTACCGTCTCGCCTTTCTTTTCTCCTCTGTCGGTCTCCCGCAAACGGGAGGATACCCCAGATCCGGTCTCTTGTTACACTGCATAGCGCGATCGCGGCCAATCAGGGGCCTGAGACAGGAACAAGCTAGCTCACGCACTCACAAAAGAGCGAGCTGTGCAGTGGGCCGAAAGCAAATTCGACGTAAGCTTTGGCAACAGGGACTGGTTTGGCGAAGGGCGGTTATTTAGCACACCAGGCGAAACGCTGCAGCGCTGTTGGTTCTTGAACTGAACTCTCGTCCCCATCTCACTAACCCGGCGCCCTACTCGTACTAGGGTTATGTCTGTCGCAGCTCGGAGGGCTGCACTAGTGCTGCCTGTGCTTCTGTCTGCTGCGCAAGTGCAGGCACGCACGAGATACATCTCGAATTCTGTATGCTATAATCAGTGAGTTTAGCGATCAGCTTGGCATAAGAGATATGCTAACTATTCGTCCTATCGCCACAGATTCAACCAACGAATCAAGTGTCCGTTCCACTGGACGCCACTCCATATCGTGCTTGTCAGTATTGCTGGATGTACGTACCATTTTGTGTGCCTAAATCGCTGCTAATATGTCTTCGATCACCTCTGGCAGTCATTGCGCTTTGCGGCGTCATATGGGCTATAATCGCCTGCAGGCCCGGTAGACGTGGCTCCAGGCAAGTCAATACTGGCGTGAAGGTGCAGTCTGCACCGCGCCGCGGCTTTAGGTGGCCCTGGGCGAAGAAATACCAGAAGGTCTCCGATCCCGAGGAGCATGCAAACCTCGTGAGTTCACCTGTTCTACCGCACTCCTAATGGACCTCACTGACCTTGGATCCTTCGTCTCAAGTCTACCTATGCCGCACCACAGGCACAGTACCAGGAGCCACAGCACCCGCAGTTCCAGGATCCGGAGCTTCTCAACGAACCAGAGAAGTTTGGTCCACGGGTCAGCGAAGACTCGTACTACGCCGCTCCACAGCTGGGCTACGAGTACAAAGCTACGAGCGGGTATCACTCGAAGTCGCACTCCCCTGCCAGTAGTACCGTATCGCTCCCACAGCCTACCATTCCACAGCCTACCATTCCCTCGTACGACCCTCCCGCGTATCCGCCGCCCTGAACGTACTCCTATCTCGCTATCTATCTATCTTTCTCTCCCTGATCTTCAGCATTGTTGTTTGATTTATGGAGGACATTTGTTTGTTAGTAGTAGTCCTCGACGACTCAGTTCCCTGTTATCATGTGCTGATTAATCCCATGTGGTGGATTGAGGACCAGTTCCTTGTGACGGACCGACAGTCAGATGGCATTCGCGAGAAATGGATTTGGACGACAGGAAGCTCGGATGATGTAGGGGTATACGCGGCGATGCTGGGGGTCTGTAGATAAATATGAACCACAAAAACGATGCTGGTGCCGGATGTAGCTATGCGGATTATGGGAAAGCCTTGCACTACGATACGTTGGCCCGTGTGATTGAGCGCCGATAACTTTACAATGAGGATGTTGTTGACAGGAACTTTGCCTGTGTAGTGCGGACGCGCCGTGGAGGAGGGTAGGAATGCAGAGAAGAATAAAACAAGGCGATGAGGAAGAAAGATGAAATCTGCGTTATGTCCGATTCTTGCGAAAGTATCCCTCCCACGGGTCCATACGCCGCCCGTTACCGTTGTCCTTCTTTGGACTTGACTGGCCCTCCGCCTGCGCAACCGTGCGGACGATATGCTTCAGCGCAAATGCCTCTGCAGGGCTCTCCTTGACGGGTTCCCGACATGACGGGCACGTGTAGCTGGGCTGGGGGACCGCGTCATAATATTCGCTTATCTGCACCAGCACCGTGCGGCGCACATGCGTAGTGATATTCGGTGTCGCCAGGATATCGTAGTATTGCCGCAGAACGGGGGGATTTGGCTGCCACTCGGGGTGGTTCGTCATGTGGTGTACGAGTGCTGTATTGAACCAATCTTGCAGGCAATCGAGGCAGAATGTGTGCCCGCATTTGAGCCTGGTAACGCGCCACCCACTGTGAGCGTTTGCGTCGCAAGGTGAGGAGGGGGGACGTACGTATATGGTTGCCACATTTTCAATGTGCAGATCTCGCAGGTAACTTGCTCCTCAACTTCTGACAGAAGGAACTTTTGAGACTTCTTGAGCCTCTCAACCTCTGCACGAAGTCGCTGAAAACATATCTCTCTGTCAGATCCTAATCGATCCAAGGTTGCTGACGACTCACGTCTATCTCTGTATCGGCAGTCTTTGCCTGTTGTACTGCCTTTGGTATGACAGGGGGGACAATCTTCCTGACCCCCTCCTTCATTTGTACGACCGGCTTCTCCTGTGTACACAAATTCGCAAACAAAGAACGCAGAATAAAAAAAAGCACATACAGCATCGGTTTTCTTACTCCTCGATTCTTGTCTACTTATCAAAGGTGATTTTCTGCGACGAGGGACAGGTGCTTCATCTCCAGAGTCCGTGAGCTCTATGACTCCGTCGGCGGGGCGTGATTTCGCCCTGATCTTGGGCCGTGGTCGCGGTTGTCTCTTGACAGCCTTGTGTCGTGGTAAGCCCTCATCGTCAGAGGAGACCACAATGACTTCGTGGGCATGTTTGGGGGCGGGTTGAGGGAGTAGCGGCTGGCGCGAGTTCGATCTTCGGGTGGCGGGCATTGTCGCTGAGCAGCTAGTAGATGGGTGGGCCAAGATATCAAGAAATGTGTATTTATGTATACAAGGAGGCCAGAAGGTTGCGTGCCCTGAGCGAGGTCGACGTGGTGGTTCGGGAGGAGTGATGGTCTTAGCGCAGAAGAAGGAAAACCTCCTCCAAGACTCCCACCACGTGCGTCAAATGCATCCGTCACCGAGCTGGCGACGTTTATTTCATTCTTGACTATTTCTCTCATCTTCCATTGCTGAACTGCAGTCTCATAGAATGTGCCTCTCTGTCTCAGTGGCTGCGTTGCCAGGTGTAACAAATTCTGGCCATTAGGGGCCTCAGTACGTGTGACAAACCCAACCCGGGGAATGGCCTAGTACGCGTGCCGCTCGTTTCGTTCCCTTCGCACATATAATCCCTCACCGAAACCGCGCATCGCGTACCTACACCTCACGCAAGAGCCCAGAGCACCTCATCGTCCGC
The DNA here is from genome assembly GCA_001969225.1 of Ceriporiopsis andreanae CBS 279.92. Classification (NCBI taxonomy): domain Eukaryota; kingdom Fungi; phylum Basidiomycota; class Agaricomycetes; order Polyporales; family Meruliaceae; genus Ceriporiopsis; species Ceriporiopsis andreanae. The sequence goes on along the minus strand of ALYI01004338.1, from coordinate 15,847 downwards.
GAGGTAGATAGTCCAGAGAAGCGAGACCTGCAGGCCATCACCGTCACCGTGACCGGGACACCACTAAAGGCCAGTGCGATCGGCGTCTAGCGCTCGCCAGCTCCTGACGACCTCTTTCATGTTGCAGCGTCCGTCCACGTCCGTCGAAATGACTGCGATGGCTGCGACCTCAGGCGTAGAGTTCAATCTTGCCATGATGCAGATGGGCGACTCGAGGGCCCTCGCCATCTCCCAGTCGGACTCACCCACACACGTCAATTACCATCCCCAATTCTCCTCTCCCGAAGCGGACGTCGTCCTGGCCACAAAGGACGGCACGCACTTCCGCGTCCACTCGTACACGCTCAAGCATACGTCCGGGTGGTTCAGATCCATGTTCTCACTACCCCAGAAAAACCAATCTGAGGGGCCAGTACTCATCTACGTCGACGAGGACACGGACGTCATGGAGGCACTGCTGCGCTGCGTCTGTGGCCTGGAGATACCACGGTTGGACTCTTACGAACTCATCGAGCCTCTGCTGTACGCGGCAGAGAAGTACGATATGCCGGGGCCGCCGTCGATTGTGCGCGCGCTGGCGCACACACCGCCACTCATGTCGGACCCACTGCGCCTCTTTGTCCTGGCGTGCCGGAACGGGTGGGACGAGGAGGCGCGATATGCCTCCACCGCGACACTTGCGCTGAACCTGCACGACGCAGCACACCGCCTCACCCTACAGAAGCTCACCTCGGTCGCGTTGCTCAGCCTGTTCCACCTGCACCGCATGCGGCGCGAGGCCCTCCGGCAGCGGCTGAACGAGCCGCCGTTCGTGAGCGAGGGCTCCGACGCGACATGCTCGCACTGTGGGCAGCCAGTCGACTATCACACGTGGCGCGAGCTGAAGTTCCAGATCGTGCTGGAGATGGACGTGCGACCGTTAGGCGACACCGTGTTGGACCACGGGCTGTTGGAGTGGCCAGAAGCGAAGGCATGCTGGGAGGCACGCTGCGTCTCTTGCAATCGAGTCCTGTATGACAGGAAGGAAACATTACGGGTCATCAAGGAATGTATCGATGAACTTCCGTCGACCATCGAGTAAGCTTGTGCCACCTACATTCTCCGTACCCGCTGATCATAAGTCCGTGTCCTATAGAGCTTCCGGCATGCCGGGGAGGGGCGTCTCCTCTTGAATATACAACACGACGTCCTCGATATCATCTATTATCTTATAATCTACACACGGATTTATGTACTCACAAATACCATCTTACTTTCAATCCTAGCTAGCGTGACCAACAAGCGCTCGGCTCTCCTTATTACTCGCACTCATCAGCGCTCTGCGTGCATATCGTAACCCTCCTGTGTTCTTGCGAGTCGTATTCTCTTACCCCCGCAGGAGGACAGCTTGGCTTGCGGCGATAGGGTGGCGACGCGGACCGTCACACTGTGACATATCGTGTTTTAGCGCCTTCATATCGAGGATTCGTCCCTCTCAAACCCTACCGACTGGTGAGCTTCTCGTTGCAAGGTTAGTCTCGAACGACCAGGACTCTCTGTGCAGATTTATGTTAACGAGCCTCTGAGGATGCGAGGGACTCAGTACTCACCTGCGTGTTCAGAGGGCTGTGTCAGAACAGAGGATACCAGCAGTCTTCTGCGGATGCAGGTTCTGCTAAGGAAGTGTACGACTAACAGCAGTAGTTGACTCACAGATATCCATCTCTATATCATTGGGCGACCATTGCGGACGGTGGCGACTCGCCGAAGAAGTAAGCAAGACTCTCAGACGCCTCATGTTGGACTCATCTCGAGATACGTCCGTGACCTTTCGCGAGTCGCCTCCCGGCTACATTCTGCTTGGTTCCCCACCGTATTGACAGCAGTTTCAATCGTTTCGCGTATACTTCGAGCGTGCACTTCGAGAATTGAGTCGTTGTGGAACGGGTGTCACCGGGGTGCAGTTGTTCCTCATCAAGGGGCATGCTCGTCGGGCTCAGGGCGGGATGTAGGCGGTCTGCGCTGCATCTCCGCGGCTATATTTATCAATTCCACGTTTGAGAGCCGTCTTCGTCGGTGGTACGGAGGACGTGAAGCGCGACAAGATGTGCGGGTCGTCGCAGTAAATGGATCCTAGAGGAGATAACGCGCGGCGGGCCGTGCACGGAATGTACGAAGTATCACCGGGTCTTTCTTGCACGTCATCCAAACGTCGCCCAGCCAGTGCTTGACCGCAGCCTCGCCTCCGCAACAACGAAGAGGATCTCAGCGAGTGCCGCGTCTCGACCCCTGAGACGGGCCGATCGCCGCGGGTCGCAGCCTGCAGGATGACGATGGAACTCGCCCCTCACTGTGGCACCCCCGAGGGGCATGGTCACTTGAGGGCCTGCGTCGTCCGCACCCCGCTGCAGACTCGCTGGGTGCACACAGCGACGTTTGATATCAGGACCCATGCACAAGGCATCGGGTCCGTATCGGTGTTACAAACGCAAAACCGGACGGTTCCTCCACATTTCCTGTGGAGCGCTTCCCCGGATCCCCAGTGCTCGATTATTGCCCTCGGTAGTCACGATGGGCCCTCGAGCTGCCTATATATTGCGCCTCGAACAGCTGAGGCTGAGCTTAATTGCGAACGTTCTCGCGCGTCCCACCTTATATTGCTATCAGAACTCGCTCCACGACGATCATCGTCCAAATATGTCTCTCGAGAAGTTCAGTATGAAGGGCAAGGTGCACTGCGACGCGTATCGACTCGTTCTCCTGCTCACCGTGCTTTCTTTTTCTGCAGGTCTGCGTCGTCACTGGCGGCGCACGCGGCCTTGGAGAGGAATTCTGTCGCGCGTTCCTCCAGGCTGGCGCCACAGAGCTGGCCATCCTCGACCTGAAGGAGTCCGACGCGTCGGCCACAGCGAAGAAGCTGATGCAAGAGGTGTCCAGTAGGTCGCGCCCATTGACAGCGAGGTCTGATCCTCACGGCTTCTGCAGAAAGCACAGGCACCAATGCGGACCAATACACCGTCATCGGTCTGGCATGCAATGTCACCCAGGAAGACGACGTCGTCAAGACCTTCAAGCACTTGAAGGAGAAGTTCGGGAAGATCGACGCCGTTATCGCGAACGCCGGTGAGTGCTGCGCGTCGACGACGCTCCTGGCGCGTGCTGAGGCATGAGGGGCTTTCTAGGCATTGTGCACAACTATCCCGCTTTGGAATACCCGTTCGAGAAGGTCCGTCAGCTGATCGACGTGAATGTGCACGGGGTGTACCTCACCGCGCGCGAGGCCGCCCGACAAATGACGAACAACGGGAAGGGCGGGCCAGGTGGCTCTATCATCCTGATCGCGAGTATGAGCGGAACGGTGAGCAGGACGTGTTTTTCTAGATGCTGCACAACACAATCGTAAGCGAGCACGTACTCACTCGGGCGGTGTGTTGTCAGATCGTGAACGTCCCTCAGCCGCAGACGCCGTACAACTCGTCGAAGGCGGCGGTAAAGCACATGGCCGCGTCGCTTGGCTGGGAGTGGGCGAAAATGGGTGTGCGCGTAAACGCGCTGAGGTGTCTCCCAACTTTATATCTCCACTGAAGTCAAGTCACTGAACGGTTGCCTGCAGCCCAGGATACATGCTCACCGATCTGACGAAGGCCATCTTCGAGAAGGACCCTGAGCTGAAGAAGACGTGGGTTGACAAGACGCCCATGGACAGGATGGGCAATCCTGAGGATTTGGCTGTGCGTGTTCCTCATCTTGGTCTAGCACCGTCCGCTGACGCTTAGCCTTGTAGGGTGCGGTCGTCTACATGGCTAGCGACGCGTCGAAGTTCATGACAGGAGCAGAGCTGCGCGTTGATGGTGGCTACTGCATCATCTAAAAGGTCTCATTAGTGCGGACCATATTGCACGGATCGAAACAGGGGACAGCTTCATCTCTAAAACATTGGCACATTTGAGGGGGGTAAACAGGTTGTATCACTGTACGAATAGTGAGATAATGTACATTAGCTCTTGGTATAAACAGGCATAAGTGCAAGACCTACATTGTGCGACCTTTGCTCGTGAGCGTTGAGTAGGGATTTGCAGAGGGTTCCGCTGACGCTCATGGCCCGGCCCGCTTGGTGTGGGCGCCTCTCGTACCCGTCGTTTCACTGCCATGGCTGCGCTGCAGGCTCAGCCGCAGCCACAGCTTGAATACGAGCCGCAACGACCTCGAGCACATATTGGACGACATGGCCTTTCGTCGACTCTTGGCAGTCTCACTGGCATCTTGTCTCATTTCCTTCAGCTGTGCATCTGCCTTGCCGTCCTCAGCAGCATCTCCGCGGCCTCTGGTGATATGGCACGGAATGGGCGACTCGTACCTGGCACCGGGGATGCAAGACTTCATGAAAGAAATTCAGGAGATACACCCTGGCATATTTGTTCACGCAGTGCATCTAGCAGAGGACGATGACGACGACAGGAAAGCAGGCTGGGTGAGTGAACGTCGCTGCGGATCAGACTCGTACAAGCGCCGCTCACAGCACTATACTCTATCCTCCCATGGCAGTTCGGCAATGTCAACGAGCAGGTCTACAACGTCTCACTCCAACTAGCTGGCCTGCCAGAGCTGGAAGGTGGCTTCGACGCCATCGGCTTCTCCCAAGGTGCTTGTCGCTCTGTACACAGCTCCTCGGGCTACGGGGCTGACAACGACCCACAGGTGGTCAATTCCTACGAGCATACGTGGAGAGGTATAACGAGCCACCAGTGCACAACTTGATCACCTTTGGGTCGCAGCACATGGGCGTATCGGACCTGCCTGCCTGCAAGCCCTGGGATTTCATGTGCCAACTCGCGCGCCGTGCGACGCGTGGAGGCGTGTACGGAGAGTGGGCACAAGAGAATATTGTCCAGGTACGCGTCCGAACACCACCAGATACAGTTCCCAGACATAACTGACTTGAATGTCTCGCGAAAATTTTGGTTGCAGGCGCAGTATTTCCGCGACCCCGCCCAGCTGCCTTTATATCTCGAGCGCAATCGATTCCTCACGTCGATCAACAATGAGATCATGGAGTCCAGAAACAAGACCTACGCCCATAACCTCGAGTCACTAAACAAGCTTGTGCTTGTATTGTTTGCACAGGACACGACGGTTGTGCCCAAGGAGAGCAGCTGGTTCGGATCGTTCGCGCCACCAGAGGAAGCAGACACCGCCAATGACGCGCCAACGAAGACCATCATCCCCATGCGCCTGCAACCCATCTACACCGAGGACAGGATAGGTCTGAAGACGCTCGACGAGAGAGGGGACGTCATCCTCTCTACCTGCGAGGGCGGGCACATGCAGCTAGCGGCGGATTGCTGGAAGCCGCTCGTACGGAAATACACCGGTGGTAAAGCGGATGCTGGTTCTAGTGACCAGCAGACTGTTCTCCGAATTCAATAATCTCAGTATACATTTCTCCCCGGGCCTTCAGGCGTCAAGTTGCACCTGTACTCACACAGTTCTCATCGATATACCAGTCACATAGAACCATGTGTCGTAAAAGTCATGTCATTGACTCGTCATCACAGAAGAACGGAATATTAGAAACCAATGCCCACGACAAATAATATGATATCCAATACTATAGCTCATGCATACATATACAGCCAGAAAAACGGTCTTAGTTGGTGTGTTTGGGTGTCGCTAGTCACTCGGTGACTTAGGTAGGAGGCCATGCAGTAGTCCGTTGCTGTCCCCAGACCTTCCAGAGGTCCCACACGTGCTCACGCGCATCGGCGACGAGCACAGACACGTTGCCCCACATCACCGTCAACGCCCCCCGTATTCCCTCGCGGGAGAACGTGTCAGACAGAGCGGCAACAGAAAAGTTGTTCGGGGGTAGCGGCCGGTGCTTGTCGATGTGGAGAAAGACGTCGGGATAGAACGTGTCGTGATAAGTGGAAAGGAATAGTTCTTTTGCACGGATGGTAGAGAATCTACGAAAGCAAACATGCTTGTAAGTGGCTCGTATCCTGATGGAACAGACGGCTTACCGGAACATGTAGGCCAATGCAACAAGTTGGATTACGAGGAATAACCAAAGCACCCATAGATTCAGGAAATTGATGCTCACAGACCTGCCCGGGAGGACATGTTTGACGACATGTTTATCCTGATAGACGCAGTGAGCTAAGCCCTGATCAACGACAACAGATACAATGTCATACCAAAAGCTTGTTCTTGCCTACGCTTTCTTGGAGTGTGCCATACTTGGCCTCGAGCTCCTGCTTGACAGATTCGTGGCGCTCGAGCTCTTCATTGATGTTCTTCCTAGCATTTCGAGCCGCGTTCGAAGCCTCCATGAGCTCAGAGAGGCGGTTGTCGTGCACAACGATCTCGCGAGACCTGGGTGGAACGATGTCAGCAAAGAAAAAATGCAATACATTGGAATCCGGGTGGGACGTACATATCACTGTCACCCAGATCCTCGACGAGACTCGCTACGGTGTGTCGCACGCGTTCCAGTGCTTCAGCGTGGGATCTCGGGGCAACGAACGATGCGCTGCGCTCGCTGTGCTCCATGGATTCCTCGGTGACTTCACGCCCCATGGCATCAACGATCCTCGTCTTATGCCGCCTGGTAAGCGTATTACTGGGCTTTTGCTCATCAGAATCAGAGGTCGGGGCCGCCTGTGCCGCGGCACGGATCTCACGGCCAAACGCGTCCACCATCCGGACTGGCGGGCCCTTCGGCTTTCTTTTACGCTGAACGGGGCGTTCGTCTTGATCCAGCTTCTTGGAGTTGGGCGCAGGATCAACAGCCGGGAAGATCTCAGAGATGCTGTCGCTTGGACCCACAACAGGCACAGAGGCGAGGCTCTCGCCGGATGTGTCGTGGTGGCTCTCGAAGCGTACTTTGAGGATGCCTTTGCGCCCCATGGAGGAGGCGGGGGTGGGCAGCCACGCTCCAGGCGGCGCAGGCGTTGGCGCAGCGGTCGACTGTGACGCCCGCGGGCTGCCTTCTGGGGTATGGGACCCCGCTTTCGCGTTCGCGTCGGCGTCGGCGACCTCGCTGGTGCCTTGTGAACGCGCACCGCCAGCCTTTTCCTTCGGAACAGGCGTATTCTCCCAGGCACCCGGCGGCTTCGGAGTCTTCATATCGGTCATATTCGCGAGCGGGTTGATCGGCGTCACACCCTCTTCGTACTCTTCCTCTGAAAGCATATGTGGCGGCGGAGGGAGATCGGGCATGTTTCGCGGAGGAGACGGTGTCTCAAATTCCCGCCTGGACGCATTGTCGTATCCGCGTGGAGGCGTCCGAAGTGTGTAGCTGGGATCGAGGTACGAGTAGTCGTCGTCCGAGGGTGTCGCGGGTGGTGAAGGAGGTTTCCCTGTCGTATTCATGCTGTAGAACTCTTCGGTCTGATCGCCCCTCTCTCTCGGGGGAGAGGACGGCGTGAGAGGGGGTGTCTGAGGGGGTGTGCGGGAGGTACGAGTAGGCGGTAATGGAGCAGGCCTTGCAAGTGGTGTGGGTGTCGCATGGGACTCGACGTCGCTCGCTGCGCTCAGCGTTAGTATACTAGCAAAACTAACCTAAGAAGACCGAATGGACACGTACCAAGATCGATGGCCATCGACTCCTGCTCAGTAGAGACCTCGACAGGCTCGGTTTGGACTCGCAGCCTTGCTGTATGCGGATGTGGCAGCTCTGCAGAGGATCTACGGTATCCGGTCCTGGCATCAGCAGTTTCCTGTGATGTCCTAGGTCCAAGCGTGCGCTCTCGCATGTCACGCGACCCAGGGGCGCGCATCGGGATGGAACTCTTCGGTTTCCCGAACGCGGGCGCAGGTATCTTGCTTGTCGACGACACGGGCTCTTCTTCATTCTCCTTATCATCCTCACTCTCAACAGGCCTCAGAGACTGTCCGCGACTCTTCGGGAACTGCCAACCGAAGCGCGAGCTGAATGTACCACCTCCCGAGCCACCCGGGTCTTGAGGCGGTCCAGTTCCAGGCGTGCCATAGTCTCCACTTGACTGGCGCGAGGACGACGGTGTACCTGGACTGCCAACGCGTATTGTGTCTGTTCCTGAGCGTGCAAGGGGCCTGTACAGCTTGGTAGATGGGGCCTCGCTCATGCTCTGTGTGCGGTCGCGGTTTCGGGGCGACGGAGAGCTATATCTCGGCAGAACAAACTTGTGCTCCTTGCGGTTCGCTGGATGGAGCGGCGAATCCTTTGGAATGCCCTTGTATGCGTACGGCGAAGGCCCAGGTTCAGGCGGGTCCGGTAACGGTGAAAGAGGGCGCGGCGGCTGGATCTCCCACTTCGGATGCGGCGAGCTCCAGTTACGCTCTCGTTCTCGTTCGATCCATAGCTCGCGTTCTGTGAGTGGTATGGCGCTGGTTGGCGACGCGGAGTAGTCAGATGCCCAGCTTGTGGGTCTCCGGCCGGTGACGCTATTCGACTGCGCGGAATCAGGGCGCGGGGGAATACTGCTGGTTCGGTGGCGATCGCCTCGTGGTGAAGGTGACTGCAAGCTCATAGACGACGATGACCTTGAGAGACGTGGGTGTAATGGCTTGCTCCACTGGCGTTCTCGCTCCTTGACCTTCTCTGCTTCGCTCACCTTTGCGCCATCTGCGTCGGACGGGCCAGTCAGCAGCTCGTATATCGCGTTCTCCTGGATCGAGAACCTACGATCTCGTGAACTGGTGGAGCTCGCTACAGATGACGGGCGATCATCGACGCTCCTTAATGGTGCGCCACTCACGCGACGTGCAATGCCTGCACGTATGGTGGTGTTATTGGCATACATTGGGGAGGGCGATCCATTCGACTGCCGCCGATTACGCTCAGGCGTAGACGGGCTCACAGGAGACGAAGGGTTTAGCTTGCTCCAAGGACGTTGCCTGCTTTCCGGAAGATGGTCCTTGACTATGTCTGGTTAGTTAATCAGACGAACATAGATCAATACAACTCACAGTCGTCGTTTGTTGATACCGATGAGGTTCGCGACACTACAACGGAAATCAGAGCAGCTTGACACAGGAGGACAGTGCACTCACATGTTCTGCCATACTCCCCACTGACCCTGCGCGGAATCCCCTGCGAAGAATAAAACCTGGGTTGAATGCGCGAAGGAGAATTGTTTTCCGCTAGCGGTGGTCTTGACCCAGGGAATGGCACTACGAGCCTGGTTAGATCCAAAATCACGAGCATTACTGGAATAAAATACAGACCTCCACGTGGTCCCACTGCCGACAATCCCTCATCGCTGCTACTCATTCCATGCATCATGTTCTGCATTTCGGAGTCGCCATCCAGCAAATCTTACGACAACGAAAATAAATGAACGAACGCGTTTCCCGCACAAAAACGCCACTCACTGGACTGCATTTGCATCTGCGAGGGCATCTGTAGCGTGCGCGCAGGCGTACTCTCAGCTATGGGACTTGTAGACATCGCAATTGACGGTTCTCGCTCCATGGGTCTCGCCAACGTGGCAGTCTGACCACTTGTCTCTGCGAGCTCGTTTTCCGACGGTGACTCAGATTCATTCCTGTTCTGTTTGTTCAGAAACTGTTGAAGAGAGTAGGTCCTGAGTGAAGGTGTAGGCATGTATTCGGGTTCCCTCCAGCGCTGCTCTGGCGGGCGAGGGGTAGGTGCGAGACTTGTGGAAGCTTGCAGGCGTTCGCGCAGCGCATCAAATGTAGCGGCAGACGAGTGAACCGACATTTCTGATTTTTGTGAGGATTCTAGGGAGTATTGTTGTTGATATGTGACGTCGGACAAAGGACGTACTCACTGGAGAATTTCTCGGCTTCTTCGTCACTCATGCTCTTTCTCTTTCCCCTAATCCTGGCGCGTTCCCGCTGCACGTCCAGCACTCGGGGGCTCTCCTCAACCTCGCTCACGTCGATACTATTCCGCCGCGGGCGGCCCTTCTGAGGGGTGTCGCCAGGTGTGCGCAACGCGTGGGCGAAGATGCTGTTCAGCTCCACGCGCGCGAGAGACGAGCCTGAGACACTGGGTATATCGAAGTCAGATTCCATCACAGAGGGCGATGGCGGCACAGGCGGCCGTTGTGGGGGTTCGGAAGACGCGTTGGGACCGCCGCGTTCGACCTGGAGCAGCGCACGCAGACGAGCGGCGGGGGGCTCTGCGAAGGAGTACCGGCTCCCACCGATAGTGTCAAGCGTGGGCTTGCTGATGACTTTGGGTGTCGCCTCTACGTCCACGTCCTCTTCGTCGCTGTCGCGGATGTCATGGATGTAGTCTGGTGGTGATATTCGAGATGGGCCCGCCTGAGGCTGCTCGTCGTTGGACTCCCTGCTATCGCGTTGATAGCTTCGTGAAATACGGTAGCGAGACGGATAAAGTCGGCTATCCATACCTCATACTACAGCGAGCTGATGCTCGTGCTTGTTGAGCACCACCAAGGGGGAGGTGAAGCCTTTAAGCATCCAACTCGAGGATGGCCGTTCGCGTGCTACGGGCCAATCGACTGCCAGAGAATCCCGCACGTGATGTGTAGACGCCCAAAATAATCACGTGACAATAAAACAACATATTTTGCCCAGGTTTTTGCTCGTCGAATTCGCGTCGAATTCATCCAGGGTCTTACCGATTTCTATGTCTGTACGAAATCCATGGCTTCGCATAGCGATGTAGGATTTTTGTTACCCATAAGTCGTAGAAATGAGGGAACGAGACATCCTATTCTGGACGCTTCAGCTAGTCTACAGACTCGGTCCGAGTTTTGTTACTGTCTTCTAATCTTTCATTATCGATTCCTAATGGGCGCTCCGGGTATTCTGCTGGAGTAAGAAACGATTATAATGCTGTTGCCGAGCTACAGCACCGTGTTGGCACCGTGCCTCTGTGGTCTTCGACACTCCTCCCTCATATGCTTTCGACGCGTTCTGCGACTATTGCCAGATGGAAACGACGCTTGTAGACCCCATCTTGCGCGACGCGAGTCCTTACTGCTTTGATCTCGACGCGAATCGCGCAGGACAACGTGCAGAGTTCGTGTTATGACAGAAGACCCTCGAGGCCCATCTCATCGTTTCATGGAAGCCTGCCGCTCCGAGTTGGGACGGCACATGTTACGGGGTGTTCCTCTGCGTGAGTTCATCCTCTTCTCGCCGTAGGGAACGCGCCAAGTCGCAATATGACCTGGACCCCGCTCGTCATATCGATGAACCTGAATCGCCTCTTGGCTCTGGAGCTATACATTCACCCACCTTCTGGTGTGCTGATGCCGGATATGTTTAGTACGCTGCGCAACCCCATGCCTCTCCGTGGCCTTCTTTCTGCGGTATGCTGTGCGCTTGCGGCACTGACCGTCGCAACCGGCCTGGTCGGGATCGATAGATGACACCATTGGGCCACTGCGTTCGCGATATAAGACCCCCAGCGACTTGAGGGTTCTGCACTGCACACCGCAGACCAACACTCAACACCCCAACTTTCAAGTACCACTTCAAGTTTCTGTCGTTATAACCATGGTCTACCAGTGGGAACCTGAGACTCAGTACAACATTGGCGACATCGTCGAGTACGAAGGTAATGGTTTCATCCATCCTGCCCGATGACACGCAATTTTACCAGACAGTGATCAGGACACAAGTACAAGATCGTGCAGCCGCACACTTCTGAGGTGTGTCTACCATGATCGCGCGTCGAATACTGACTGACCCCTATTTGATCTAGGCGAACTGGACACCTCCTGCTACTCCAGCTCTGTGGGCGCGTCTGCCAGAGCAATACGGAAGCGGCGATGACAACCAAGGTTATCAGCAGCAACAGCAACAGCAGCAGCAGCAGCAGCAGCAGCCACAAGAGCAGCAAGGTATGTGCCTTTTCCACTAGGAGTAATTTCGACCCTTATATCTGCGGTATAGGCTATGGCGGGGACGACAAGAAGTGGAACGATCCCCAGCCTCAGAAGGTCGACATTCCCCAGGAGGAACAGGAGAAGCACTGGTACGACCTCGATGACAAGCGCAAGAAAGAGCTTGAGGTACGTTATCCTATCAAAACACGTCGACAACTAGGTTTAAGGCTTTGATTGTCTCTAGATTGGAGGCGGCTTGGTCGCAGGTGCTGCTCTCCTCGCTGGAGGGTTTGCCGCATTCAAACACCACGAGAAGAAGAGCGAGGAAGAGGTCCGTCTCCTGATTTCTGTATCACTGCCCGCAGCTCATAACAACGCGTCCCACGCGTCCGCAGAAAAAGGCCCAAGTCTGGAGCCTGCAGGCTTGGCTGAACGACGCGCAGCGTCGCGCCGAGGACTACCACCGCAACGGGCCCCGCGGCCCCGCGACATGGCTGCTCGTTCACGGCAGGAACATCCCCCAGAACGCGATCCCCGGCGGCGAGGAGAACGGCCAGCCGCTCTTCATCAGCCGTGCCTTCTACGAGGGCAGCGTTCGTACGTGTTTCTCTCTCGCTATTACACTTCTCGCGTATACTTGTTGATCGCGTACTGACACGTGAATATGACGCGTACAGAGGTCGGCAAGGCGGCTGGCCATCTCCAAGAGGGCGGTGTGATTGGCTACGCGCACCACGAAATTTCCGTGAACACGTACGAGGTCCTCGTCGGCGACGCACGCGGCGTGCACTGGGTGAACGACCACGGGCACCTCAACCCCGAGAAGCTCGGCTCGACCCCTGTTGAGGGCGGCAAGGATGCCGATGGCACGCCGCTCTTCATCGCGCAGGCGCACCTCAACAACTCGGTGCAGCCGGGCAAGTGCAGCACCAAGCTCGACGGTGAGTCGCGTTCTGATTTGTTCGCGTCGCTTGGTGTTGATTGTGCATGATTTTTCTGCCAGGCGCGTTCATCCCGTACGGCGGCACCGAGAAGACTGTATCCGTAAGTACTATCTCCTGCCCTTTGCCCCCCGCGCGCGCACGTGTGCGGTTACGGCCGCGGTCTTCTTAGCGAGATCATCTACTGACGGGCCGACGTTCTTCACTTCCATAGGACTATCGTGTGCTTTGCTACGTCAACTGAGCACCGAAGCCGACTCTCTTGCATCATCCGCGTCCGCCTCAGCGTCTCCGTACAATGCATCAACCATTTCCGCCCCATAACCGCCAATTCTGAAATTCAGCAAAGCAATATCAAAGTCAATTATACACCATATATACACAATCCATCATCACATTCCAAACACAAATTATTCCATGTACAGTATACAGTGTCAACAGAGTACGTCAATGACGAGTGACAACACCTTCGCGCGACGTTCCAGCGGTACTGGTACCGCGCAGTAGTCTCCTTTGCGTCGGTCCACGAGATCAGCCCTTGCCCCTGGTCCATTCGTCCATGGGGATGTGGTCACAATCTCGACGCATGACACGCGCGGGGGCTTGGCATCCCGCCTGCGACACCGCGAGCCCGACATCCGCGTTACACCACATTGACACCCGCTTTACAGCACACTGACATTGTCCTACTCGGCTTTGTCAATCAAGACCCTCTATCCGAGTACGTATCCGTATCTCTCTGGCCTAGCTTATCACCGCGCCCCACACGCTGCTGTCTGCACCTTTAACTCTTCGACGCCTCGCGCTATCTCCATCTCCCCAGCCTGCGCTTCGCTGTCGCCTGCAGCTCAGCTGAATCAGCCAACTCGCGCTCGCGGCAGGCCACCGCCCAATGGCTCGCGCGCCAGACTTAGCATGAGCAAGCGCTCTTCGTGATGACATGCACGGGCTCAGAGAAGTCGATGCTCCCCGAGCCTTCGCCTTCGCGTTCGCCTGGCATCCCAAGTATAGCCCGCTATTCTTGGCGGCCGCTTCAGGGTGCGTCTTCCCAGTCCTCGCCGTACGTCGTGCTGTCTACCGTCATGTGCGCCAGTTTTGCCGTGGTCCGGCCAGGGTGCGCCCGCTGCCCGCTAAGCTCTAACCCACTGCCCAGTACCGTGCCGGTCACACTGGGGTCTTCCTGCCGTCAAAACATATCATTATACATATCACGGTGCGGGGAGTACGCGCCGCGGACGCGTTTGAGGACGGTTATGACGGCCACGCGGCGTGGTTTTCCATCTTCCATCAATGAGTGTGACGAACGGCGCGAGCGGCCTGGCTGGCTAACGTTTAGCTTCAGCTTTAGCTTTACGCAGTGTGATGATGGATATGAAGATGCACACAGACGCAGACGCACCGAGAAACGAGCGTGGCATGTGCGTCCGCCTGTATTGTCCGTGCACTTCTGTTACTAACTTCAAATTTCAACGCACGTTATAGTATCATACATAGTATGAGACGAACGGCGCGTCGGCGCGAGAGCCTGATCGTCGGCCGCCGCGTCAGTAGTGAGTACGCGCCAAGACGGTCGACTATCTACGACGATTCTCGAGTGAGTTAGGTACAGCATCAACATTCCGATTTCAATCAACAATCAACTGACTCTCACCCACCCCGCACAGTGATCTCATCTCCGTGCCCGTCTGTCCGTCCAGTCGTCCATCCGTCATCGCGTCTATCCATACCGTCTATCCATCCTCACGCCCTTGACCCTGGCAAGTCCCGGTCCCGGCGCGTCGTCGGACATTGTCTGGAACGTCGCGGTCTCAGCTCGACGGATCGCTGCCGTACGTACATTAATCTGGTTATGCCAGTCAACGGTCAACGACTCGCAGTCGCAGGCTCCGGTGGCGTCCACCCCGCCTCCGACCCACGCCCGGCCCCGACTCCGCATCGCCTCGACAGCCACAGTTGTCCACCGGCGCGTTCGATTCGATGAGTCGCGCGTGCGTCCTGCATTTCCCCACTCGATATGCACTAAATATCCACTTACATTTATGTTTAGTTCAGAGCATCGGAATGCAGGCTACTAGTAGTATGCAGGCGTCCGGCAGGTGCGCCACAGCTCGACGGATCTACCGAACCAGAACGCCGAGCGGGCGCTGGATATCGCATATCGACTCGGACCAATTTCGCTTTCGATTGCAGTTCGTGGGGTGGGAGCCGAGCAGCCAGAACGCCAGCCGCCAGGATGGATTTGGGATGGATGGATGGAAATCGAATCGATATGAAGCGGGCGTGGGTACCTCGAGGCGTGGGGTAATAATCCACGGCGTCGCGCTGATCAGCACTCAGTGATCAGGTCTTCAAGCTTCAGGGCCCTGCCGTGTCAGGAGATCCATTCAGTCCGCTTGACTGCAGGGTCCCTGGAAATCTCGTCTCTTGCAGCCTGGTGCCATGGGGCAAGATGCGTACGGGGATTTCAATCTGATTTCCAGCGCTGTAGTACGTACGTACGCGCTGGATTCGAATTCGTCTGCACCTCAGAACTTCTGGAGGAGCCGGCGTGTCTGAACGACTGATCCACGGAGGTGTGGACACGCGTGAGGCAGTGAGACGGGTACCGCTGGATCGGTCGGGCGGGAGACTCAGGACGCGATGCGATGCTTGCCTGGAATGTCGATCCCGCGTCCCCGCCTCCGGCTCAAGTCAGAGGTCGTCAGGTCAGGTCGCCGACCGACGTCGGGTGCTGTTCACGCTTCAGCGGACTGGATCAGTTCCGCTCCTGCCGTGCCAGTGTCCACCTGTCCACCTGCGCACCTGCGCACCTGCTGTCCTGTCCACCTGCTCCCCGCGTCTTATCCTCGGGGTGCATCTGTTCTGTCTGTAGTGCACGGCGTGCCTTGCGCGATGTCTTGGAGCGCGACTGAAGTCTGACTGGGGTTCTAGCGTTCGTGCGGCACGGCCAGTCAGATGGCGTTTGTGCGTCTCAGAAGTGGTTCACTCTTTCGCTTTCGCGGTTTCATTTTCCATGTTACTGTCACACACCCTAACTTGATAATGTTTTCCACTATTTGCGCCTCAGAATAATCTGTTCCCCACCGAAAATTGTATCGTCCTGATAGATCGATGTATTTA
>ALYI01004337.1:0-22449 GCA_001969225.1 Ceriporiopsis andreanae CBS 279.92 | reverse complement strand
ACCCACCCGTTGCCGGCTCTCCAGGAGCAACTTCCCGTCGGTTGAGGAATTCGCTCGACCCACCCGTTGCCGGCTCTCCATGAGCAACTTCCCGTCGGTTGAGGAAATCGCTGTACCCCCTCTGTCTCGAAACACTCCCTTACGCTCTCGAAGTAGCTCTCCGACTGTACCAGTTATACCTCGCCCATACTAGAAGCACTGTGCGATATAGAAGTAGCTCGCCTGCTGAAATAATCCTACCTTCCCTGCCCCGACACTGATCTCCAACTGCAATTCGCACCTTCTCTCATGCTTCCAGCCGTGGATATCACTTTCCCTTCTGCTCATCCATATAATTAACAGGTTTCGTAGTATACAGCAGCATTCACCCTCTCTCAAGGATTCAGAACTTGCCCGACTCTCGGAGCCCGCGCCTAGTTTCGCATGTCGTTCTTCGTTCGCAGCGGCTCATGATCTGCGAAGACAACATGAGACCGCTTTTGATTTTGCGACACCGTTAAACAGCATTGAGCATGCCCATCTAGCTTCGACGAGGTAGATAACTAGCCTTTGACAGACAATAGTAATATTAAGTAATGTTCGTACAGATATTCCAGATGAGGCGGTCAATGCTATGTACAATATGAGAAAAAAAGTATCAAAGCTTGACAGGGAGAAAGCGTATGGGGGGCTGAGATGGTGTGAAGTGAGAAGAAAGAGAATCGGGAGGCCCGCATGGATTGAAGTTCACTGTTCCTGCTCCATTCGTAGTGCTAGAGACCGTACGAAATCCCCAACAATGGCCCAATACCCGGGCTGGACACATGTATCATCTGCAGGAGAAAGCCGGATGAGAATATGCCGTGATGTAGTCTGCTGAGCAACTCACTGTGCGTTCCAGCCTCAAATTCCACATATCTGGCTCCAGTCCGTTGCTCGTCGAGCGTGATATACGTCTGACCCGCCGCCAAACCCTCGCTTTTGCGCTCCATGACTTTCACGTCGGCGTCCGCGCCTGATTCGACTTCCAAACCGCGCCGTATCACGAGCTCCCAGAGACCCTGCATATGCTCGCGCGGAACCACCTCGTCGAGCTGACCTCCGAGCATAAGTATCGGGGTTCTATAGGGAATGAGCGGGATCTTCGACGCGGAGTCCCATTTCTGGTGACACAAGAAGGCGAAAGGCCCAAGGAACGGCATCGCAGAGGGTACGAGACGCGGAAGTGACAAGAAAGTGTTCTCAAGGATGAGCGCGCGGATCTACGGCGGTTTCTCGATTAATAGAGAACATAGTAGAACGGCTCAAGAGCGCACCGCCAAAGGGTTCCGACTTGCGAGATCGATCGACACAGCGCCACCTATTGATTGGCCGTAGAGCATCTGCAGAGCGTTGTGTGTTATAATGGAGAGGTACGACGGGTGTGCCACCTACAATTGGGGATTCTGATAGTACCGGGTGCGAGGTGATGTAGTTCAGACCAGCCTGGGCGTCCATCATTAATCCTGGTTGTAATATCGTCAGTACGCTCACAGCGTATGGGCGAAATACACTTACCTTTCTCGTTGGGTGATCCTTCTGACAAGCCGTACCTAGGATGAGCGTGAGACGTGGTAACAAGGACAAACGCGGACACAACGTACCCTCGGTAGGACATCATGAGCACATTGCACCTCATGTTATAGTAGAATACCCTTGCTAACGGTATCCTGTGTCCTACATTTCCGCCATTTCCATGAAACATGATGACCGTTGGACATCGCGCTGCCAGCTGGAATATCTCCCGTTAGATACTGTAAGAGGAAACGCTTGTGCGACAATGGAACCGAATCACAGAAGAGCGTGAGCAAGAGGAAACAAGGCGTACTTGCTCGTCCGTCATGTAATCTGGGATGTCCATCTGCGACGCGCCATAACTCTCCAAGTCGCGCGACTGCTTCATTATATAACATTTCAGCTTGATACCGTCCTCGGCAACGAGTTCAAGATCTTCATAGGGTATCTTGTAGTCCTTTGGCGTCTCCACATCTTCGCGCCATGTCAGTGAGTGCAACAGATATCCAGTGTGTAAACGCACCGGTTCTGGAGCCCGGAGGGAATGCAGACGGGTATATCAAGAAGTTCTGACCGTAATAAAGTAATCCGACCCCTGTGAATGACAGTTAATACCTGCGACCTGTCGAAATATGGCAGCCACGTACCTACAGTCGACAGCCCTGCTGCAGTGGCCGCAGTTCCCTGATGCACGTTCAGCCTACGTCACACGGAAGCCAGTAGGTCCTCACTTTAGCAAAGCCCTGCAGAGACGGTAAAAAGCTGGATATCGAAAATCCCGAGGATGTGGACATGGCGCAGATGCACGAGTGGTGTTTGTGGCAAGAAGCAGCGTGTGGCAGATCCTGGATCTGATCCACGCTCGTTGTTTGGTTCTGTTGTCTCACTTTCGGTGCCGCCCAAGTATACTTAGACGCCGTTCGGGCAGACTACGAAGTGCACCCCCTAGCACTATGCATCTCTCCGAAGGCGGTTGCACGCAGAGTATCATCATGCATTATGGTAGGGAAGACGGCCTCCTTTTCAAAAAATACCAAACACATTCTTTTCGGTTGCAGCCAGATTTTCAAGCCTGGCGGTATAACTGCGATTGTACCGACTGGTCATCGGACTGACCCTCATCTCTTGCCCGTATACGCAGGACATCGATAAACCGAACTGCTGCCTGGACTTTACGACCTCGCTCTGTGTGGGTATCAGGCGTAACTCATGGGTCGGGACCGCTTGAGTGGCGGAGGCGCTCCTAGCGCATGACTCGAACAGGCCAGCAATCCCGGGGTTGAAACCCTGCGTTGTCTCCACCACAATTACTGAGCCTCTGTATCCGCCACACTGCTCGCTAGCTCTTGGTAGATTGTCTTCCCTGAACATCTCATCACCGCCGTCTCTGTTCTGCGCCAGCATCAGTCCCCGCGCTGTGATACCTCCTACGCTTGGTTGTCGACGTACGGATTCTAGGAGCCGTCTACGGGGTAGTTAGTGTCGCGATGGAGTGGTTCACCCCAGTGTGCAGTCTACATACTCATTATCGTGCGTTTGCCTTCTCTCTCCCTGTGCCCACATTTTCACACTGCGTGGACTGTCCACAAATTTGTCTTCAGGTAGCACGCATCAGCGTAGCACTACAAACACATCATGCTGCCCTTAGAGTCGAGATAACAAAGATTTTTCTGTGCTTCTGGTTGCGTCGGCCATTAGGCCGGACCATTCCTTGAGAGTGAGTTTCACCGCTGCCCTTGTATCGGTGGACGGTGCTGCATGCGCCGCCGTCTCGCTGGCAGAGAGAGTCACTGGCAGCCGGTCTACATACGCCCGCTACATACACGCCGCATGCTTGCACTAACTCTTCACTGCGGCACATCTTGGACGGCCTTAGAACTCCCTCAGCTGATAACTCTATTTCGCGCTCGACGACGAGGTGGTAAGCGAGCTCATCGCTCTCAATGATCGTTCTGCTAACTGGGACATAAATTGCATTGCAGCCGGATATTTGGTGAGTATCATGTATGAATTGACCCGAACGCCCTCTCAGCCCCAGGTCGCCTATAGAACAATTCCTCCCGCCCATATCGCCAATATATATGTGCAGCTCTAGAGGGACCGCCGCAGCGGACACAGTGATCCGCGTATCTAAGGAGACAGTAACGACGATAGTGGCCGGCCGCAGAACTGCGGGAGTATCGCGAACATAGCAAGAGACGGAGAGAACGGACGCACCTTCCACTGCGGCCGTTGTATCATGCCGTATTCTCGCACAACAACGCGGCCATGATGGTGAGCTGACGCTCTATGTTCTTGACCGAAACCCTGCGCATAATCCCATGTTGGTCAGTAGGGAAGTATAACGCCACCGCCCGGTCACGGAGAAAATGGCAAGTGATAGTCAGACGATGTCGAGCTCAAAGAGGACTCGGAAAACGTCCAGGAGATTTTTTTTCCATCATTCCATCATTGCCAACGGGCTCCACAACGTGGTGCGTCTGGTACTCACCGTCGAGGGATCGCCGAGTAGCACACTGTGTATCGGCCGTTCAATGAAGTGAGGTGAGGGGCGGGGGAGGCGGTATAGCTACATGGCAACGCAGGGACGGCTTTTGTAGAGGCCTCAACAAAATACGATTCCGGTTCGGCGAGGACTCGCCTGAGTTCTGCGGTTCCGAACAGTGATGCCTGGCTGCCGGTGCGACGGCGCGTAGTCATCCGAAGACACTGTGGGCAAGAAATCACCCAATCAAAATTGCCCAGAGGAATCATGGGGGACGAAGGCGACAACGAGGAATAACACGATAGGCTGGAGTGGCGGTGGCGGCAGGTTCAGCTCGGCACAGGCAAGTTCAGCCGGGGCGCATGCTGCGCTTGACTCCGTACATGCCTCGGGACCGACGGCCCTAGTGGCGAGTCCGTTTCCACCACACCGGTTCCCGGAGGGCTCAATGACTCAAATGCTAAGGATGTCCCATTTTACATTGTCATCTATCACAAAATGTGGCTCTGCTCTCACCGCAGACGGGCCCGGATTCCTTCTTGCGCGAAACCATCAGGAAAACCGTCGAGAAAACACGCTGGAAGTGTAAAATTACCATGTAAGGCAATAATAACGTGTTTTTCTCGAGGTTTTTCGAAGGCAATCCTGAATTTCTGCATAAGAAAAACTCGGGCCTGTCTGCGGTGTCTGTAATAAGACCGTGGATTAAGGTGTACTGGTATTTTAATTCTTCGTCATCTATCGAAGCAGTCTCCACGATAGAAGACAGGCACTGCAAGGAAGTTTCCAAGACTA
This sequence comes from Ceriporiopsis andreanae CBS 279.92, assembly GCA_001969225.1. Classification (NCBI taxonomy): domain Eukaryota; kingdom Fungi; phylum Basidiomycota; class Agaricomycetes; order Polyporales; family Meruliaceae; genus Ceriporiopsis; species Ceriporiopsis andreanae. The sequence continues at coordinate 17,636 of ALYI01004337.1, read as the reverse complement.
GCTTCTACTCACCGTAGGTCACGTGAGTGCAGGTTCGCGCTGCTCTCACGCGACCCTGGCGTCGCATGCACACCAGCGATTCGGAACCCCTTCCGAAAGCTCGCACGAGCGGTAATCGTTAATCTGGAGCCAAAAATGCGACTTCAAAGATCGCGAAGTCACAGAATCACCACGTTTATTGTAGGTACATCCGAGTCGAATCGGCTCGTCGTTGGCGACAGTAAACGGGCGTCTCCGCACAAAACAAAACCTGTGAACCGTGTAGTGCAAAGCGGTTAAAGCGTCTGGGACCGAAAAGCTGATTGTACGAACCTGATGGAAGGGGTCAAGCGGGGCGAGATGGGCTGTACACCCCGGCTTGACCCTTGGACACCTACGCTCAGACATTCAGTAGTGCATACAGATGACAAACGCCAATGCGCATTCGCTTGAAATTTTCACGGTTCAGAGGTCGTTCACAGGAATGAGTCCTGAGCTGGCGGGGATATGACTGTTGCGCTAGTCTCGACTTGTGTTTGAGCACTGCGCCATGCATGCGCTCGCCGATTCGACTTGGCGATTTTGATTAGACTCTACCGACTCGGAATTACAGACACGCATGGAGTAACTCGTGCGCATTGGTGGCACAGTGTCCAGAGGGTTCTATGTGAACCGATCGCGATCTGCGCTTTTAAGAGGGTGAACGAGCTCTGACACGCTGCGTAGTTTCGGCGAGCACACACCGTGTGCCATTGTCGTAGAATTCGCTCTTCCGGCATTTCGGCGCCTTCGGAAACGTTGACTGAGAAATGTCCTCTGATAATCGTCGAGTTTGTAGGGCTAGAGCGAGGTACCACGACACGCTTTACGGCTCCGCCTTACGTATAAACAGTTTAAGGCCGAGTCGCAACCGGCCGTGGCTTCTGGGGTACTATCAGTCCCAACTGGTCAGATACATGGACTGCCCGTCCGCACTCACGATGTAAATTAAACCGTGAGACAATTGTGATGTTCTTTACAATCTTCAGGAACTTATCTACTTGTAGTTTGAGGGCCATGACTTGTTGAGAGGTCTCGACTATAAAGCGTTCATAGAGGACCGACCGGCAGAAATATCGCAAACGATGTGTGTATCTGTGCAGCTTGACCAGTTTTCATTGCACGCGTACGACGACGCGAAGGTACATTCGATGTTACGAGAAACAATGGTGCTGGAAACAGCGGATAAGACTGCATCGACCGAGATTTACGCAACGAGTTCTGAATGAAAATTTGCGTTCGTCAGTAGATGCCGAGTGTAGGAGGCGAGCAATGAAAGTGACAGTCAGACAAACCAAGAAAGGAGCTCATTGTTGAACTCGACGAGGACTCAGAAAACGTCCTTTGGTGATGTCTCGTCAGTCCGTCATACGAAATCCTGGGTCGTTTTTCTCGGATTGGGGAAGGATGTGACTCACCTGCCATTCTGCATAACGGAGCGCATGCCCTGAAGTCTGCACACAAAGATGTTACCTGGCTAAACAGAGAGTAAGTAGCGAAGTGCGCGTGGGAGCGCGGCATGCGGGAACAAAGTTTGTTCGGTTCGTTTTGACACGGTTCTGAACAACGGGGCTAGATTTGGTAAATGTTTGCATCTGCTTGGCGCCGGTCGACCACTCTCTCTTGCCCGTCGACCACTTACTGTAATCATGGGAAGGAACAGTGTGTATATATGTCCTCTTTCAACGCATCCAATACTAATATGCGTGGATTGAAGAATCGAAGAGACCTGATGTCGTGCTTAAATCTAGTGCGTTATATCCCTGACCGTCAAAATCCTACTCCTTCTCAATTTGTGCCCGCCTTAGAGCTCAAGAAAGACCCTGGTGTGCCACGACTGCCAAGTTTGAAGCTACGTAAGGCTGAAAAGCAACAACTCTTACTTGTACGTACGCTGCGTACTCTCTGTTACGATGGCTCTCAAATGGTCGCCTCGAGGGCAGCACGCCGCAGTGCAGCGCAAGGGCGCCGACCCCGACGCTATAATGGCTTCGGAACCGACTCTATCGTCTCTGGCAGAGATGGCTGCCGCCGCTTCCGGTACATCTACTCCATTGAACGATACCGACATGGCCACCGGTGAACCGACTGCGAGAACGAAGGAGCAACTACGTCGCCATTACATCCGTGCGCTGCATAAAGTTATCGACGAAAGTGACATCGTGCTGCTCGTACTTGATGCTCGCGATCCCGAGGGGTGCCGCAGTCGCCTTGTGGAGGAGGAAGTGAGGAGAAGAGAGGGCGATGGGAAGCGTCTTGTATTCGTGCTGAACAAGATTGGTACGAATCTCGTTTGTCCGTCAATAATCCATTTACTGACGCGCGGGTGCAGACTTGGTGCCCAAGGAGAATGCTCAAGCGTGGCTGCGCTATCTACGGCACACGACACCTACTTTACCGTTCCGCAGTCCTACGAACAACCAGCGCAACAATCTATCTAGTGCAACGGCCCCGGCTCTTATCCGCCTCCTGAAAGCGTACCGACCGTCTGCTCAAAGTATGACTGTCGGCGTCGTTGGATACCCAAATGTCGGCAAGAGTAGTCTTATCAACGCGCTGAAGCGGAGTAAAGTTGGTCATGTGTTGACAGAATATGCGCGCAGACACTGACCAGGCTATAATCTCAGGTGTGTGCCGTCGCTGCGCAACCGGGGCACACAAAAGAATTACAGACGGTTCAACTGGAGCGCGGTCTCCGCATCGTGGACTCGCCGGGTGTTGTGTTCGACGATGCGGATGGTACAGTCGACAGTGCGGGTAGAGCTCTTGCAGCGAAGGGGAGCGTCCTTCTCAGGAACGTCATCAAGGTTGAGGATGTCCAAGATCCTATTGAAATCGGTATGTGTCGTTTCAACCATCTCTCCACCTCTAGGAGTGATTGAAATGCCGACGTCCCGATCATTCAGTGGAGGAAATTCTATCAAGAACCGACAGAGAACTGATAAAAAAGCTCTACAACCTTCCCGATTATGAGAACACTCTTCAGTTTCTCACAATGCATGCTATGACGACAGGACGACTCCTCAAGGTATTGTGAAAGCACTTTTCTAATGCAGGAATTTTTAATAACGCTTTGTGGGCCTTTTAGGGAGGGACACCGGATATTCTCGCATCCGCGCGCGTCCTTCTGTCCGACTGGAATCACCACAAAATACCATACTATACAGAGCCACCCGTGGTGCATCCGTCTAGCATGCCTGCACTCACGGCAGAAGGCACGGTAGCTCCTGGTGCAGAAGGCGTCGGTCAAGCGCGCATCCTCACTGCCTTTGCTCCTGCGTTCGAGATGGGCGAGCTGTTCCGGGGCGCGGACGCGGGCGCGTTTGGTGGCGCCGATGACGCGATGCTCGTCGAGGATGAGAACAATACACCCGAGGTGGAGATGGACGAGGCTGCGTGAGTACGAGGTCTGCAGCGGCACTTGGCTTGCGTCTTAGTGTTACCCCATACTCAGTTCCTGCCCTTTTCCACAGGAACGACATGGACGAGGATGAACCGGCACGCCTCTCGCGCAAACGGCGGCGGTCGGGGTCTCCGTCGCCGTCGCCACTACCTCACGGCCAGGAGGGTGCCGAGGTGACACAACGGGCGCCGAAACGCCTTAGGCGCTCGCATGAGGTGCCGGCGTACGACGCGCCTGTGCACGCGAGTGGGCTGAGCGCAAGCAACCCGCTGAACAGGCGAAAGCTGAAGATCGCGGCGAAGAAGGCACGGCGGGCGGCTCGGCCACGCGGAGTGGAGGTGGGCGGAATGGAGGTGGATGATGTGGGGCTTGGCGGCACGTTTCTAGCCGACGACGAAGAGCTATAGACTTTGACGTATCTTACGGGGCTGTAGTAGTCCACTGTACTGCCAGGTGTAAGTTCGATGTATCACCGTTCAGAATGTGGCTATGTGCATTGGTGATTGCAATGCGGAGATTTGGTACATGAGCGGCGAGTCGCGACATCACTTTCGCAACGCCAGCAGAGCCCCTGACAATAGACAGAGAACGATCAAGCCTCCTGTGAGGAACTGCGAACTCCGTATTATACTCTTTTTCCATGCGGCTGAGGCTGGTTTGGCCCCGTAGTCGTCTGCGGAATTGGTCTCCATGTTCTGCAAAACGAGGTCGTCGTGGGTTGATGTCCCGGTCCGGGAAAGCGCGGTCAGATCAATAAAGGCGTCGAGAAGCTGGCTACCGTCAAGAAAAGGTAACGGGAGAAGATTGAAGAAGAACAAGGAAAGCGTGAGCGTGATGAGGTACCTAGCGACAAAGTCAGTGCCGGATTGCAACGTTGACATGGAAGGACCTACTCCGCAAAAGTGGCCACAACTTCGGGCGGCCAGAGGGGAAGCCACGAATTGCGAGGCAAGAACATGCCAACATTCACTAGGAAAGATGGATTAGATGGTATCTGGATGTTGGCGATGAGATGGCTCACCTTCCTGTAATATCTCTTCGCGCGGCCCACTCCATATCACGACGTGCGTGCTGGAACGGTTAGCGGGGTCTGTCGACGAGTGTGTTGGTTCTGCGATCCACACGCCAATCCGAACCAATTCTTCGCCACCTCCAGGCGCAGCGCATAGGTGGCGTTCCCCGCAGTCCGCGGATATGGTGCAGCGCACCGCAGACTCCGTCTCAGGCCGCAGAACAGACAACGTCGGCGCGCACCTGCGCACATCCTGCTGCAACCCTGGATTCTGCTCGACAAAGCAGGTTTGATCGGATCCAATTTGCGGGGCGGTGCAGCAGATCCCGTCCTGCGCTGATGCATCATTGTTAGGCAGTTGCAATCAGTATAGACGGATAGGCATGGTGGGAGAGCACATGCCTAAGAACCACTCTGTGTCCACGCACCAGCCAATATCACTGTTCGCCTCCCAGGCCTCGGCATGAGACAGATATGAAGTCCACAGGTCGACGGATGGGTCTGACGTGGTAAGTTGCAGATCATCGAGACTGGTGATGACGGTGCCACTTGGAAGAGAGTGGTGAAGTGATGAATGCTGTCACAATGATATTAGTACGTAGGACAAGCGCAACAAAGCACACGTACTTCATGTGTTGATAGCACGACGCGCCCAAAGTGGCCAATGTGTTCGTATCCCAACAGGGACCAGTACAAACGACCAAGTCCACACCGTGCCAGTGCGATCAAAATGAGGAAGTAGACCAGGTTATGAAACGCGCCGGATGAGACAACTCTGAGACGTGCGCGCGGAGGCAGGGTTTGAACGGCAGAGGACAGGGAAACGAACGCTGAAGGGATGACAACCGTGAGCGACGCGCCAACGGAAAGTAGCCGAATTGATTCACTGCGTAGAGGCTGTAAGGAATGTGTGGACTAGAACGCATGCCAAAACATTGCTCACATCGCCGCGCTGATAGCGTGTCCTGCTTCATGGATGACTTGCGTGGCGAACAGCGCCCATAGTAGCAAGGGAAGATGCGATAGAGGCACCGTGACGCCAGGCACCTAGAACACCATCAATCGCGGGGTCAGTACTCCTTTGACGGTAGCTCGAGGCGTGGTCCTGGGGTTGACGGGAGAAGACGCGTAATGAAAGTTGAAACGGGCGTACAACGGAAACTCACAATGAGTTGCAGCGGGGACTCGGGTGTGCGGACTGAGCGAACAGCTTGGTGACCCGGAAAAACTAGCTCCCCACTTCGCTTAGTGAACGCACTAACAAGGTCACTTGGCAGCGCGTCCTGGGCCATCTCCGGGTCCGGTGTGTCGAGTAAGGCTGTGATACACCGCGTCGACGCTGCGAAAAGCAAACCGATGGCACAAAGCATGCCAAGCATGCCCACAACGCTACCGACGTCGTAAAAAAGCACTAAAGCGCGCCTGAGTTTCTTGTGGGCTTTCTTGGCGAGGTATAGCGTTGTGCGGTCGTGGAGCTCGTTGCATGCGGACGTTTCTAGTCGCAGGTAGGCGTGCTGCAAGACCACATTGGTGTTCAGCAAGGAGGCCCGCCTGCTCGGGCGATTTGAAGAGATTGACGGGAGTAATCCCTCTGAACGTCGTCTGACATGGCGTGCGATGAAGTGGTGGATAGCGTGCAGTACCACCCAGAAGAGACCGACAGAATTAAGGAGAGTCACGAAGCCCATGCGGCGAAGACGAAGGTATCAGATGTTATGTGGTGGGTATCGACATAGAGGGGGTATCAAGGTAACAAGACGGCCTTAGAAAAGCCCCGAGCTGCGTGCAATAACCCAGTCCGCCGTGATGAACGATGAAGAGAGAGGTAAACTCGAGGTCGGGACACGGGCGCCGTGGCACACGTTTCCGCGGCTCTAGGCGCTCCCTCGCTTGCCTTCCTTCTCGACCACGACCCCCCTCGCATATCGTTCTTGGCTTGTCTTCGTTGTTGATTGCATTCTCACAAACCTTTGCAATGAAGATTTTCTCCCTCGGTGTCGTTCTTGCCCCACCACAGAAGACGTGCACTGTACTCTCCAGCGCGAGCGATCTTTCAACATTCTCCTTCTACCAGCGCGGGTCCGTCGGCGAATTCTTGACATTCTTCTCGAAGACCATCGTTGAGCGCACCCCACAAGGGCAGAGGCAAAGCGTACAGGAGAATAACTACACCGCCCATGTCTACAACCGTGGTGGGGCAGAGCAGCTGGCTGGTGCGCTCATGCGGTGGTCACTCATATCGGTCGCGATCTCATCTATATCTTTACTTCAGCTGTCATCATAACGGACCAGGAGTACCCAGTTCGCCCGGCGTTTTCGTTGTTGACCAAGATTCTCGAGGACTTCATCGGCTCAGTGCCGCAGTCATCGTATTCCAACGTCGCAGCCATCAGCTTCCCCCAGATCAATGCGTACCTGCAGAAGTACCAGGACCCACGGCAAGCGGATGCTATTATGAAGGTGCAGCAAGAATTGGACGAGACGAAGATCGTTTTGGTGCGTCTGACATGTGGATCGGAGAATCTCCCCCCACCTCTCGATCCTTAGCGATGTCTGACACTGCTTTACTCGTATCATCCAGCACAAGACAATCGAATCTGTACTGGAGCGTGGGGAGAAATTGAACGATTTGGTAGACCGGTCCAATGCGCTTTCCGCACAGAGCAAGATGTTCTACAAGACTGCCAAGAAGGTGTGTGGCCTCATCGTCTACAGCGCCTTGACACTGATGAGCTCATTCACGCAGCAAAATTCATGCTGCGTTGTCATGTAGAATCTCCCTGTCTTCCGTTTAACCCCGTCAGTGAGCATTCATATACCGTCGAGCTCTGACTGATAAATGACTACAGGTTACCCAATTATGCTACCATGCACCTGCGTAACGACCGAATTCGTCGCTCTCGCAATAATATGTACATATGGACTTTGATGGAACGTTCAGCTATTCGACACAGGAACTCACTTGGCCGTGGCAGCGTTAAACAATTAGGCTCGACGTCGCCTGCGCAGCCTAGTACGCAGGCTGAGCTTAGCAGAGCCGTTCTGACCATCTGAAGATGATGTTGCACACATGCTGGTATCAGCGCCGGCGCGCTCATCACGCCTCATTGCACCTTGGTTGACCTGTTCACGACCTAGATTTCCGGTCGGCGATAGTTCAGTCGCGACGGGGAGTAAATCATGCATTGATGCATGAACAATGTCGGCGTTGCTGGGCGGAAGGTCAGCCACATCGCTCGAACGGGTCAACACGCACATGCCAGCATCGGGACGTTTGTGGGTATGTCGTCAGGCACAACGGTCGTGATTCGAATTTCGCTCGCCGTATTTACCCCACTTTTCAGAGCGTTGTTTGACCCGCCGAATGTCACAAGCGTTGAAGATGCCGACTACGGTAGCTCGCAGCCAAGGCCTGTTAGATTCGGTCGAGTTTCGATCCACATCGGGAGCGGTGAGACTGCACAGCATCATAACCGGTAGTGTCTCTGCCGGAACTGGTCAAGCTGTTCATCACTCGATGGAAATCTCAACATGTGAACAATTCTTTCATCAAACCCTACACAGGCTCTGCAGAATTGGTACATCCGGTTTTCGTGTTCGGTTTACAGCTGCGATGCGTGGGGCAAGATCGTATCTTGTGGGTGTTCCCTCGAGCCACTTAAATACACGCTGTACGTGTCAGTGCCGTAACAACTCTTTCTTCCGTCTCCTTACTCTACTACGTGTGCAGGCCACCAGCCAAACGTTGCACGTCATGGGTCACCTCACCTCTCGCATAGTTGATCGCGTGATTGCAGAGCACTTCCACGACTACACACCCGGTACTCCTCCCAATGTGGACGGGACCGATTCAAATCCTATTGCGTCTGTCTCTGACATCGCAAAGACCTTAGACGGTTTGCACGTAAGCACTACTATCAGAGCAGGGTTGTCACGGCTCTGATCAATCTTACAGCCCGCCGTCAGCGACGCGCTGAAGAATTCGCTCGAAGTTGGCATCGATGACCGAAAGTTTCTGGTGAGCGACTAGTCTAGGATAAGCTGGGGTGAATGATGCATGATACCGATCACCCATCTGTCAGCTGGAAAGTCTTTTGACTCTCATTGCTCAGACGGAACGATCCTCCGTCACAATGCAATTGGAGCGTATCGTAATTGATACTTGTGAGTAACAAAGGCAGTATGTCCAAGCCGTAGTGGTTGACGTCAAGGGACCGTTCAGTGTACAAGGATCTTCCCCATCCCCCGAGTAGCTATGTCGCTCTCCCCAACAATCATAACAACGTAGTCCGCAAAAATCTTCCCTATGCCTACCGCACCGCCAACGGCTCAGACTATAACGTTTTGACGCCAACTCTGGGTATGGCAGGTACCCCGTATGCACGTTCTGTTCCGAATACTCGACCACTACCCACGGCATTTTTACCTGATGCTGGACTTGTCTTTGACACGCTTCTGAAGCGCGATGAGTTTGTGCCTCACCCAAGTAGGTCGTGTTACGTGTTCGGGTGGCGGTGTGTTGCTGACAAAAGCATTCGAGGCGGCGTGTCAAGCTTGTTCTTTGCGTTCGCGGACCTGGTCATCCATAGCATCTTTAACACGAACGGCCAGGATCCATCTATCAATAACGCAAGCAGCTACCTTGACCTGAGTCCACTCTATGGTAGCTCGGAGAAAGAGGTGGACACTGTGCGACGTGAGTAGCGCGCCCGGGCTCCAAAGGTTCCAGCTAATGGCGACTATTACAGGCAAGGATGGCAGCGGAAAGCTATGGAATGACACCTTCGCTGACAGACGACTCTTATTCATGCCGCCGTCCGCTTGCGCCCTCCTGGTGCTTTTGAATCGCAACCACAACGTCAGTGGACCTGTTGCATAGCCTGAATAAGCTCGCGATCTGACAATCTGTCCAGTTTGTCGCAGACAAGATCCTCAAGATAAACGAGTCGGGCACGTACAAGCCGCCAAAGACGCTCGACGATGAAGCAAGAACCGTTCAAGACGAGGAAATCTTCCAGCGCGCCCGTCTAGTCAACTGCGGCTTCTTTATGCAGATTATCATTGGGGATTACGTTGGTGCTATATTGGGCCTTGCTAGAGACGGATACTCCTGGCGGTTGCCAATCCTCGAGGTACACTCGTTTGATTATTTATCGTTGGATTATCTTCGTCTGACACCGATTCTCTACAGCCACTGCGCGAGTCCGATCACACTATCTCGCCCTGCGGCCAGGGCAACGTCGTCTCGATTGAATTCAACATGATGTACAGATGGCACTCGACCCTTTCGCAGCCCGATACAAAGTGGGTCGAGAACAAGTTCCACGAGTTGTTCCCGAACAAGGACCTTGGTCAGGTTCGTTGTCTTCCATGCATCACCTCGAGAAATCCTGAGCTGATGTTTATTATAGCTGACAAGGAAAGATTTCTCAGCACTGTACACTGCGTTCGGGAAAGTGGGGGACGTCAAGACGTGGACTTTCGCCGAGTATGTGCAATCTATCTTTTCTGCTTCTCACCTTCAATAACAGTGTGCACCAGCTTGAAGCGATCTAAGGACACGGGCCGCTTTGATAATGGTACGCATCGCACGCTCATCTGTCTTCTCGTACTAACCATCAGTATCCCAGCTTCTCTTGCTAAGATTTTGCATGATGCGACAGACGCGTCCGCTAGCGCCTTCAAAGCAAGAGGGATTCCTGAAGCAATGCGCGTTGTCGAAATGATGGGCATCGAACAAGCGAGAAAATGGGGAACTTGTTCGGTGAGCCTCTCGACGGCCGTATGCCTAGTTCTCAGCTAAGCCATTCTGTAGCTCAACCAGTTCCGCTCATTCATGGGACTCAAGCGTAAGTTCAACCGCCTTCCTCCTCAAACTTCTTTCTGACGTATAACTGTAACACAGCATATGCTAGGTACGGTAATCTCGAAGTGGCGAGTTAGGATATGTTTGAGAGCTGACGTACATCCCTCAGCTTTGCGGAATGGAACACAGATGAATCAGTCCATGTAAGCTATTCTAGCAATGCGATCGGGAGAACTTTGTCTAATATTGTAACAGATGGCCGCGCAGGCACTGTACACTGATATCGACAACCTGGAACTTTATGTGAGTTGTTGCAAACGATACCTTTGCCCCCGTTACTCACATGCTCTTTCTGCAGGTCGGGCTGCAGGCCGAGGAAGCTAAAAAGCCCCGCCCGGGCGCCGGGCTGTGTCCTGGATACACCATGTCGAGGGCCATTCTCGCTGATGCGATATGCTTGACTCGCGGTGATCGTTTCATGACTACCGAATTTACACGTACGTGCATTCCTTCGCCCGATATACTGCAAGCTGACGATGTATGCAGCGCAAAATTTCACGGCATGGGGCTATCAGGACTGTCAGTTCGACAAGAATGACGGATCGTATGGTGGTATGCTCACTAAGCTGCTGTTCCGTACGCTGCCGGAGTTCTATCCGCCGGGTTCGACATACGCTCACTTCCCCTTCATGGTCCCCGCCGAGATGAAGAAGGCTATGCAGATGTCAAATCCGGACGCCGTCAAGAAGAACTACCAATGGACTCGTCCAGGAGAACAAATCGCACTGAACATCCGGGCCCACGACTTCGTTCACCAGAACGAGCTGCATGAGAAGAGGCTAGCTATGCTCACAGGCTTCAACGAGGTACCCGTCGCGCGATCTGTATGTCATCTCTTGCTCCGAGACGAGAACCGGCTTAACACAGATATTGCAGCTAGAGGTCCTGCTTAACGACTTGGAGTTTGGAAAATGGCGAAAGCAATTTGCGCAGATCACACACACACTCATCCGCGACTCTCACCCCGTCAGTTCTGGTGGCGTCAGCTATATCGACATAGTAAAAGATGTTATCAATCTGGTTCCGGTGCGCTGGATCGCCGATGAAATTGTATGGTTACCTTGTCCGACGCTGGTGTCAGTCACACTTACAACGCTTTCGCCTCTGCAGGGCTACTCTGTCGAGCCGGTCGCAGGATCACCCACCCATAGCAAGCTGCAGAGGTTATATGAAGTCTTCACACATATCTCTGAGTAGGTCTGGGCGGATTCATCTCTGAGCGCACGGATGCTGAACTAGTTGTCAGATATGTTTACATCAATATGTCTTCTGATCAAGAGTTCTCACTCAGAAAGAAGGCAAAAGACGCTGGGACACCCATGCTTCAATTCATCAACCAACAGTTGAACTCAGGCGACGCCGACGGGCCTTATGCGAAGGGTCTGAAGATTCTGCGCTCTGCACGGGGCTACGATGATAAGCGCATTGGAGCGGCCTACATGGGGGATGTATTAGCCACCGCTCCAATTTTCTCCAGGACGATGGTGTGGATTTTGGACCGTCTCCTTCGCGAGTCGGCGGAAGTCCGAGAAAAATTGCTCGATACTTCGCCTTCTGGCACGACGGAAATGGAGCATTATATCGGCGACGCTCTAGCCGCTAACGATGATGGTGGTATTCACCATGGGTCAGTCTTTTTACCTTGCCGAACCCTTCAAGCACTAATCGCTGACGGCTTACAGGCTGATGAATAAGAGATTTTTGGTGGCAGTGAGTATCTCTGGCGAGATGTTGGTGCAGAAATTGACACGTTGCCTACAGGTTGCGCCCGAGATTCTTCGTGTCATCCTTAGTCTGGCCCATGTCCACAAGGCCCCCGGAAAGGCGGGAGAGCTGAAGAGGTCAGTATTTTCGATTGAGAGTGTGGACAAAACCTGATAGGTGTTCCACAGCTTCCGGGATGACACTCATTCTATGGCCAGCTGCAAAGTCCTTTACCTTAACACAGAAGGCCGAATCTCGCCTTGGCCAACCTCAATGATTCTACAGGTGCGCGTGGTATCTCCATTGCACTGAATGAGAATGACTGCTGACCTCTATCTCCGCGGCGACCAGTATAAAGCGTAATGCCGATGTATGGTTTCTGAGGCCCAAAGTATCTTATTCCCAACCAAATTGCGGTATTCTATCGACTGTGACCAACATAAGTTCCGCCTGCGACATAAATTATTGTATCATACCGGTCTCACGTAGATATTTCTGTATTTGTACTGTAGTTTGCATGCTTGGATTGAATGAAAGATTTTGGGGACGTGTCAATCTTCGTCAACATCGGCACAACAGTTTGTTTTTCCTGAAGCGCCCGTCTGTGTTGACGCGTCACTGCCGTGCCATCATCCCGCTTCGCTTGCCTCCAACTTCCACCATCCCTCGCACCTTCACACTCCTTACGGCCACTGGTCGACGTGTCCGTCGCGGTCGAGAGGGTCGTTTCTGCAGAGCATACATCTTCACCCGGCGCTCGGACCTACTCAAACGCACCGAAAGGTCAACCCCGTTGACTTCGCCCTGAGCGGTCCTGGGTTTTGGCAGCATGTAAGTTGTGTATGGATGCATGGGTCACTGTTTTGACCCTCTCTTGAACTTGTCAGGGTCACAGTCAAAGTCGAGTCTGCGGACATCGTTGCCGCTAGCCTCCACAAGGCCATCCCGTGGTACACGCATCTCTACGCCCTACCCTTCTTGTGTCTATATCCTATCCTGGCATATGCATACTATATCAAGTACGACGACTGGCTTCAAAGCGAAGAATGGACATTCTTGGCTTGTACGTCTCTGGGGGCAGGTCATGCACTTAGTTTCTTGACGACTCGGTGGAGTACGGGCGTAAGGGCACGGATAACTACTCGCAAGGTACGCGGGATATAACTGGTCCCTCGCGGATTATTAACTTGATTGCAGGCCGATTCGTTGCAAGATGCGGACTGTATTCGACTCATACCCGTTCCTCACCGGGGTATTGGAGAAATTGTTACTCTCGACAAGAAAGTGGTCACCGATCCCACCACCTACACTTTCAGCTATCAGAGAGATACATACATCCTGAAGTCGGTTTCGCCGATCGTTTTCTCCCTTTTACCATATCCGTCGAGCAGCAAGGACCCGTTGTCAAAGTATCACGCGCCAAAAGGTCTCAAGACGAACGAAGCCTCGGAACTAGTCACACTCTATGGCAAGAACGAGTTCCATATCCCCATCCCTTCTTTCACAGCGCTATTCGGGGAACACGCCACCGCACCGTTCTTCGTTTTCCAAGTCTTCTGTGTCGCCCTCTGGTGTTTGGATGAATATTGGTACTACAGCTTATTTACGCTGTTCATGTTGATCGTCTTCGAGTGTACCGTTGTTTGGCAGGTGCGTGGTATATATTCTGTCTGTAACGCTTGTCTTACCAATGGTCGTCCTCAGCGTGTCCGCACCTTGACCGAGTTCCGAACTATGTCCATCGCACCCTACCCGATACAGTGCAAGCGGGACGGGAAGTGGACAACGCTGCAAACTGACGAGCTACTCCCCGGAGACGTAGTATCCATCGGTGTGTCTTTGTTCTACTCCCATAAACGATTTTTCTAATGTACGTGCTGCATAGTTCACCAACAGACTGAGACGAACGTTCCGGCCGATATTCTCTTAGTCCACGGCACGTGCATCGTGAACGAGGCCATGCTCTCGGGTGAATCAACCCCGTTGCTGAAAGAGTCAATCGAATTGCTGGAAGGAAATGAGACGCTCGATGTGGATTCGATCCACAGGAACGCTGTGCTCTTTAGCGGCACGAAAGTGCTCCAGGCACGAAGCGGAAGTGCGTTGTATCAACCTTGAATACCTCGTCGCTTGCTTATACCTGCTGTAGGCGACACTCCCGATGGCGGTTGTCTAGGTGTCGTTCTGCGGACTGGTTTCGGTACAGCGCAAGGACAGCTGGTCCGTACGATGATCTTCTCAACGGAGCGGGTGTCTGCAAACAACTTCGAATCATTCCTGTTCATTGGCTTCCTCTTGATCTTCGCTATTGCTGCTAGCTGGTACGTCTGGGTGAAAGGTACGTCATCGTCAGATAAAGTGTATTCAAGGGACCGTGACTGAAGCGCTCTTTGTCACAGGCATCGAAAGAGGAATGAAGAAATCCAAGCTACTACTCGATTGCGTCTTGGTTGTCACGAGCGTCGTCCCTCCGGAATTACCGATGGAACTGTCACTTGCCGTCAACGCGTCGCTGGTTGCATTGTCGAAATATGGTACGCTGGATGATGCGGTCTAGCAGATGTTACGCCCTAACCGCAGGCCTCAGCAATCTTCTGCACGGAGCCCTTCCGTATCCCTTTTGCAGGTCGCGTCGACGTATGTTGCTTCGACAAGACAGGTACGATTACAGCGGAGAATCTTGTGCTCGAGGGCGTCGCTGGTGTCGAGTGAGTTCACTCACGTTCCCATATCAAAAATCTCACGCTCACGGCCACCAAGTGCATCCGATTTTACGAAGCTCGTAGATGTTAAGGGGGCGTCTAGAGAAACCACTCTATGCTTGGCCGCTGCGCATGCACTTGTTCGTCTGGATGACGGAACGATTGTCGGCGACCCCATGGAAAAGACAACTCTGGACGCCTTGAAGTGGCAATTAAGCAAAGGTTCGTCAACCCCACTTGCGCTGTCCGACCTTGATTGATGTATGTTGGCGCAGGCGACATCATCACCGCGAGCGATACCTCCGTGCCCCACCACACTACGCTGCATGTACGCAGACGCTTCCAGTTCTCGTCCGCGCTCAAGCGTATGTCTACTATATGCAGCCTGCACAACGGCAAGCATATCATTGCCGTCAAGGGTGCGCCCGAGGTTATCAAAGGGATGTTGGCGCACGTACCGGATCGCTATAATGAGACTTTTCAGCTGTATACGCGCAGAGGTAGCCGCGTATTGGCGCTGGGCTATCGTGAAGTAGAATCAATGTCCACGGATAAGGTGCGTCCTTGTTGAACTGACTAGCATATCTGTTTCTCAGAGCGATATTATATTGGTCCATTTAGATCAACAAAATACCTCGCGATCAGGTGGAGACTGCGCTCACGTTCGTCGGCTTCCTAGTCTTCCATTGCCCTTTGAAGCCCGACGCTGTCGACACTGTCAAGATGCTCATCGATTCTTCACATCGTGTATGCTCAATCTCTTCTATTGACACGGAAACAGGACTGACGTACTCCAGTGCATCATGATAACAGGAGACAATCCGTTGACCGCTGTACACGTAGCACAGGATGTTGAGATTGTCGATCGCGACGTCCTTATCCTCGACGTGAGGGAAAATGCTACGAAGGAGAGCGGTACGTAAACGCAACAATTTTTTCTTCTTTTAAGCTCACGTCGCGGCGTAGATCTCGCGTGGCGGACTTTGGATGAATCGAAAATCATACCGGTGGACCCGTCGGAACCTCTCGACATGTCGTTGTTGGCGAAATACGATATCTGCATGACTGGCGCGGCAGTGAAACAGTTTGAGGGCCGACCGGCTTGGAACATCCTCGTCCAACATACTTGGGTCTACGCGCGAGTGTCGCCATCGCACAAGGAATACATCCTCACCACGTTGAAATCGTTGGGTTACGTCACATTAATGGCCGGCGATGGTACCAACGATGTTGGTGCACTGAAACAAGCACATATAGGTGTTGCACTCCTCGATGGCACTCCTGAAGACCTGCAGAAGATTGCTGAGCATCAAAAAACCGAACGCATCAAGAAGGTGTACGAGACCCAACTCAAGATGTCAGCGCGTTTCAATCAGCCACCGCCCCCAGTTCCTGCAGCAATCGCACACCTGTTCCCCAATGTCGTCGAGGCTCAAAAGAAAGCGGCGCACGAACTTCAGACCGCTAGGAAAAAGAACCCTCTTGAAAAGGTGCGATACTTCAGCTGTCATGTGTGCGGCACCCTGATATATCCTTGTGTAGTTTGACCTCGCCTCTATCACGGACAAACTGGCTGAAATGGAAGACGACGACGAAGTACCGAAGATTAAACTTGGCGACGCGTCTTGTGCCGCGCCGTTCACGTCGAAGCTGTCAAATGTTTCTGCTAGTATGTGGTCTCGCTGTCGTTGAGTGCCGCCGCTGACCGAGGTCACCAGTCACACACATAATCCGGCAGGGCCGCTGTACTCTTGTTGCAACCATACAGATGTACAAAATTCTCGCGCTCAACTGTCTCATCACGGCGTACAGCTTGAGCGTTCAATACTTAGATGGCATCAAATTTGGCGACTATCAAGTCACGGTCACGGGCATGCTCATGTCTGTATGTTTCCTATGTATCTCACGAGCCAAGGTAACTTTAATACAACTTCTACTATCATAAATGTCGCTAATGATTTCTTGCAGCCCGTAGAAAAGCTGTCGCGTGAACGACCTTTGGGAAACATCTTTAACCTCTACGTTTTGTTGTCGGTCCTTCTTCAGTTCGCATTACACATAACGTCACTCGTATACATCACAGCGCTATGCCGGACATACGAAGAGTGAGTGCGCAGATGTCCGTACTTTGTGTTTGTTACTGATTTCGGTTTGATAGTCGCGGTGTGATCGACTTGGAGGCGAAGTTTGAACCGAACTTGCTCAATACCGCGATATTCCTCCTTAGTTTGTCTCAGCAAGTGTCGACGTTTGCAATCAACTTCCAGGTATGCACGGTCGTTTATGTTGCATCCTACGGGCTCTCATGCATCGTGCAGGGGCGTCCATTCCGTGAAGGTATTAGGGAAAACTCAGCTCTGTACTGGGGCTTAATGGGCGCCAGTGCCGTCGCATTCTCCGGAGCAACTGACTTCTTGCCGGAGGTGAACCGCTGGCTCCAAATAGTGATAATGGATAGCGCGGTATGTACTCAGTCTTATCTCCGACATCATTGCTAATATCCGACATAGTTCAAGTTCCGGTTGACCAGTACTATGATCATTGACTTTGCCGGATGCTGGGTCATAGAAGTCGTCTGCAAACATCTCTTTGCTGATCTGCAACCGAAGGCAATGATTACTGCCGGCAGGGAGAGACGTGAACGGAGGCGGTTGGCTGCTGTCTCGAAGCTAGATTAGAACTTTATATACTCTTGGTATTACCAAGAATATTACCATATTTTTATGCTTGTCATGGGTGGCCTATCTGCACAGCTATTTGGACTGGCAAGTTACTGATAGTGGAGTTGCCATGATCTCGGCAATCGTTATGGGTGTTATGGGTAACACTGGATAAAATAATGCTTTTTCCACTGTAAAACTATATTAAAAATTAAATAAAAATACAATTTTTGTCATGTTTTATACTGAAGAATTAATCTGTCAAAAATGA
>ALYI01004336.1:0-17769 GCA_001969225.1 Ceriporiopsis andreanae CBS 279.92 | reverse complement strand
ATACGGTGAGGATGAAAAAGACGGGGCGTCCACAAAATGCATACGTGTCATGTTCAGGGCAGGACCATGTGCACTTGACACCGAAGAGAAAGTGGCAGGGTGTAAGCGCAGAGATATTTGAAGTCCCGTAGGGCAATGTCGACGATGGACGGGATGGCGATGAGTGTTCCAGGAGAGGACGACCTGGCGTTTACCGTGCCAGGCTCGAAACCGCCATGCATGCGTTCGCCAGCGCCGAACGGGCCGGGTCGACTTCCACCACGCCGGCGGCGAATTGCAAGCACTACATGGCTATCCCGGGAAATTCTGGTTTTGCTGATGCAGTATCCACCGTCCTGCACAGCGTGACGGTCATGTCGGCGGCGGTCTGAATCATCGCGAGTCGTGGCGTTCGTGGGGATCGTCGCGGGGATATATACAGCGACGGCCACGATCGACACGCTCTTTTATCACTCTGCTCTCAATAGCACTCGCAGCCATCTTTTCACCCTCTGATCTGTGGCGAGTCAGAAACACTCGTCATGCCCGTCTCGGCTAGTGTCACCTCCCGACGCCTCAAGCGCACCCGCCAATTGCACAAACACCGCATGACGGAGGCCCACGACAGTACTTGGACTGCCCCTTCGCACGTACATACGTAGGCCTCTCGTAGCCTCAGCCGCCTTGAGCGTGAAATTTGCCTGGTCCCGGGTTGGTCAGAAAAATAAAATTTGAACCTTTGACGGTCGCAGTGCCGCCCGCCAGGACCGCCCCGTACCCACGAGGCGCGGCTCCCTCGCCATCAGCGTTTGCAAAACATACGATGCGCACGACGATAAGGTTGCGAGGTGTGGCACGAGATGCTATTGTCCCGCTGATTTACATTGAGGGCGGCGATCTTTCATCTCGTCGAACAAATGCAGGGCTGACCACGGGACCCCGAGCTCAAAAGCACTGTCCATATCGAGGGCCCGGGCGTTCAGCCAATCGCGGTGCGTACTGCCACCCCGACGGCGCTCGACAGCGTCGCGTCCCTCGTCGTCCAGGACGCACAGCCCAGCGGCCTACGTTTCCGTCTTTGACCCCAGCGCAGCCCGCTCGCCATGACCCCAGAACAGCCATCACCGGTAAACGGCCCAGACCAAGACATAGCGGTCCAAGCGTCCCAGCACATCCCATGACGCGTAAGAGTTCGTCAGTGGCACGGTAGCCACTGTGGCCAAAACACAAAGACAGACGACTCACGCGGCCACAGTGCTCGAGCCCGCCAGCGCGTCCGCTGCGTGACGGCGTGCGTCCTACGCGCGTTGTGTCCCCCTCACACACGACCTATGCCCCGTCCGCCTCTGCCACACCGGTAGACCCCCGTCTTGTCGTAGAAGAACCTACCGCCGCCTTTGCACAACCATCGGCGGCCGACGCGTATTCTCCGCGAGAAACCCAAGGTACGCGCCAAGGACGCGCCGCGGATGAGCCCAAAGTCATGCCCAGGTTGATCGCCACGTTCGCCGGGCGGAGGCAGGAGTCCAGTAAGATGGTCAAGCGGGTCTGCCATGGCCCGTGAGAGGTATCTGTGTGGAGCCGGCAGTAGTGCCAATCTTCTTGGGAGGATGAGGAGGTCGGAGGACGAGCTCAACGATAGACAGGATGGGGTCGCTCGCGCTTAGGTAAGCGTACGAAGAAGCAATAACGTGCGCTCGCTGCTTTCGCTCGAATTGTTACCTTCGCCCGTTGATGCTTGCACCGAATCAGGACTCTTTGCTGTTTTCCCTTCGCCTCTGCCGTCTCCTTGAGGGCGTCAGAGCGATCTCACGGCATCGGATCGCACACCAATGTACTCGCCACCTTCGCCGCATCTAACATCTCGGTTTCTCGCCCATGTTCTCGTGGCCACGGATGGATCATCTCTAACGCATATCGATGCCTGCCAGCCTCGACCCCGCCCGCAGCACTCCCTGGGAGATCGCACGCTATCACGCCGCGCAATCAAGATTCAGGAAGTCAAATCCCAAGCTTCGAGCTTCGATAAAGCGGGGGCTTCGAGCTTCGATAAAGCAGGAGCGCCGAGCTTCGATAAAGCGGGGGCTCCGAGCTTCGATAAAGCGGAGCCTAACGTTATAGAGAGGGACAGTGAGTTGTTTTCGCGCTCTGGCTTCTCGAGATAAGCACACATGATCTTGCATGGACGCCGAAGCTTGAAGCTTGTGAAGTTTGCAGCTTCGACGTTCATGCATTGTTATCCCGATCGTAGATTATCAGCTCACGTTTGAGGCAGCGGCGATCTTTTAGGATTGCATGGTAAGTTTTTTGCAATAACCGCGGTAGACAGGTCAGATTTCATTCGGGGATCATGGAAGTCCATGTCAAGATGGGAAAAGCAAGGACGCAGGAGGAGGAAAGCGAAAGTACTAGAAGTGTCGGTCTTCTAAAGCACTTGAAAACCCGACTGAATACATCGCCAATCTATCCCGGACACTACATACTCAGACAAAACTAAAACTAGAAAGGACTACAAACAGAACAGCAAGGACAAACACCAGAAAAAGACAGCCGGAGCTACAAAAATCCATCGAGGAAGAAAGAAAGGAAGTTCAAGGCGCGTACTAGTTTCCTCCAGCGAGCGAGCTTGCAGCTTCGACGTACATGTATCCCGATCAGCTCACGTTTGAGACAGCGGCGATCGTTTAGGATGGCAAGTAAGTTTTTGGGATAGCCGTTTTAGACTACTAAGATATATTCGAACCTCAGGATATCTATATCAAGATGGGAAGAGCAAGGACACGTAAGGGCTTCGTAAGGGAATCGGGAGTATCACTACTGCAAGGTATTTGAGAAACGAACTGAATGCATCGCGGATGCTATCCCGAGCACTATACACTGGAACAACACTGAAACTAGAAATAACTACAAAGAGGAACGAAAGAAAGAAAAAGAAAGTTTAAGGTGCGTGTTGGTTTCATCCACGAGCAAGCTCGCGATTACTTATCCCGAAGATCAACGGAAAGGTCCACGCCAGGACGACCGCCGCGCCGCCGACAACATCGTCGACGAGCGCAGACGAGCGCCCTCCTTCGGGCCACTCCCCTGCTCCCGGCCCTCCTGTTCATCGTCATGTCGCGGCCATGTCGGTGTCGGTGTGTCGGTGTCGGTTGAAGAGCCACCCGCAACCGCCTCCTGCAGCGCCACCTCGTAAGACAGCGGCGGGCCATGACTCCCGCCGACCGCCAAAGTCTACAGTGACACCACGTACGGAGACGATCGCCGGTGACCTCTGCGCTTCTGTACGGAGATGAGGTCGTATCTGTGTAGGAGCAAGAGAGGTTGCGATGGTCAGCAGCGGGCAGAGGCAGACGGAGGTGAGCGCACCTTGATGGCCGATGTCGTCTCTGACGTCCCACAGCGACGACTGCGATGAGCCCACGCGCTCCCCCGGGGATAATTACCGCCTCCGAAGGCCAGCAAGCATGGAATTGACCGGAGCGCTGAGGGGGAGGACATCGCGTGAGTGCTCGAGACGCCTACCGTTGGGACGTCCGTGGTGTTGATGTCGGTGTCGATTTCGAAGTCGAAGTCGAGGTCGAGGTCGAGGTTGAAGCCGGTATCGAAGCCGGTGTCGAAGTCGAAAGTCGGTAAGGGTCAAAAGGCAACTTGTGAGTGGTTTATATATATTTCTGGACGTCCATTATCTCGTGATCATATTGTTCAACTATCAACAAACGCGTCGACGCGACGCGACGCGACGCGATCACGGGCGTCTCCGTCAATTGGCGTCTATTCACTGGCGCGTGTTGACAAAAGCGTCGGCGTCGAGTAGCCTCGTGTTTCATTTTGTGCAGCATGATCACTAAACCTTTGTCTTTCTGCTGAAGCTCGTATTTTTTTTCATAGTGAGTGTTTATACTATCAACTTCGTTGAGTTTATGACCGTACTTCAATTCAAAACTAGGATATTCGCACACTCTCATCTGAAGATCTCGGCTCCGGTTCGCAATAGTGCCCAGATTTACTAATACGTCGCCGCGGACGCACGGTCTTTCGTCCTTATTTTCACGGATTTGTCGACCTCGATTATGGCGAACGTGCTCGCGGAACCCAATGCAACACTGTTGGAGAGTTCGCCGAGGCCTTGCAGTGTCGCCAGTCAACATTTAGGTGTCCAAGCGGGGAACGGTGCGCGGTGACTTATTTTTGAGTTGGCGATAAGCTTTTTACAGCGCGCGGTGACTTATTTTTGCGTTGGGGATAAGCTCGTGCATCTGCTAACGCAAACGGAAAGCCAAACATTGACACGGATGCTTCAATATCCAGCCCAACGCTCGTGTTCACCCTGACAGTGCATTCTCTTCCTTCAAGTGGCATAGCCCGAATACAAGTGCGCATGTACAAAGCACTCAAAGCACTGCGTCGCCGTCAACCTCTCCTTTATCCTGTTTTCCGCACTACGGATTAAAGTCGTTTCAGCCAGAGCCACGAATCGCATAAACGAGACCAGCCCTCACCGCCATTAATCATGTGCACGGAGCCTCGAGACAGCTCTCCGTCAACGCCACGGGGCAGCAGCACGGCTCAGGAAGCCGCGCGACGAGTGCGCCGTCACGCAGCATGCCTCTAGGGCTGCGCTCGACTATGACGCCCTCCGGCGAGATAGCCGGCTGGTTGCAGAACCTGCAGCATTTGAACGGCGTCGTCTGGCTGTTGGCCATTGCCGCGACGGCAAGCGGTACGAGGATGGGTATGAGCTTCATGATCAGCAGTGGCACGTGCGAGATCTTCAGCGAGGTCGGTTTGGGTTTGAGAACCTGCGAAGGTATTCTCGTAATGTCCGAGTTGGCTTGGAATCTCTTGGACTTTATATCGTCAGTGGGGGAGCAGACTCAGCCAGAGAGATAAGCAGGATATCGAACTGGGATGATGATAACTGTCGCTGGCAATTGGACTGTGACAGGTTGTTGGCAGGAGCATGCGTTCAGTGCACGATTAAGCCGTTTATTGTGTCCGTCGGGCGCGACTAGGCTTTTCCATAGATAAGTCCTGTGTTCTCTCGCGGCAATCCTCGGCACAGGAACCGTGCACCCAGGGTTCAAATTCGGAGGACGACTGTCAGGAATACTGGTGGTTAGATTCCCTCCCTACAGCCGGAGGGACTTCCTTAGAACGAGTGGCGCTTGCGCCACCTCGGGATCAGCTCGGACCCTCGTTGACTGCGTTTCGAGCTTGACAATCGGACAAATGAGCTGGGAACTTGAAAAATGAGGTGTATGAGCGCGTGAATAGCGCATTCCAAAGTTTTTGAAGAGCAAGCTGCCCCTCCCGAATACTTAAATGCGGAGAAATATTTGGTTGATGTCTATCTTAATCCGTAGCTTACGTAACTGCTAAACGACTTGAAGTACCAAAATATTAATATTTGTCTCTCTTTCCCACCACGTGGGAATTCTTGTACAGGCTTCAACCAACTCCCAGACGGATAAATCGAAACGTGCACTTCTCTAGACCACCTCATGGACAACTCTGAGACTGATGACATTTGATCAGTCTGCAGGGAACCGTATGCGCGGGACCGAGACATCTCTGGCCGTATAAACACAGACCGTGGCTCTTGTTCCTGATCGCGAATCATAGTCACTCCTTACTACCGGTACTAGCCCTGTGAGTGGTGAAGTTGTATCAATGAGATACGAGATTTGACTCGTTCTGCTCACCTCTTGCTTGCCAGACACCATGCATCCGTGCCTGCTCGTCGAAGAGCTCGCCGCACATATCGCCGAGGCGTGCGTCCTGGATGTCCGCTCGCTGTCTGATGGTAATAGCATCAAGTGGGACCGTCGCACGGCCTATGCGCTTGCGCGTACGTGTCATGCTCTGCTGGAACCTGCGCTCGACGCGATCTGGCATTACCAGTATGGTTTGGACCACCTCCTCGCATGCGTGCCAGATGACTTGTGGCAGAGATCATGGGAGGAACCTCAGCCGTCTACCGATTGCGTTATGGCCGCTCTGTATGTCCAGCTGGTACTTTCATCCCATTTTAAAATTCCGCGATGTCCTCATTTATACTTGTACAGCGATTGCGACGCGATATCAAGCTAGACGACCTGGACCGCTTCGACTTCTACGCGCGGCGTGTTCGAACACTCGAATACCATCTCCACAGCCACAAGGTGGAACCCTTCGCGCAAGACTACGAAGCTCTGTGTGCGATGAAGGGCGGACCCCTTCTCCCGAATCTCAAACGTATTCATTGGGTCACGCATAGGGATAATATGCGTTTGACCGAGGATGCATTTCGTCTCTTTAGAAGCCTTATCACCCCCGCGGTGACATCTCTCACCATTCAAGAGATGGTCGATCGCGACCGTGGTAACGAGGTCCTTCGTCAGACCCTGGCGGCTTTGCCGTCGGCCACTCCCGCTCTCCAAGGTTTACGTCTGAACGTCAAGATTAACGCCCTGGACCTTACCGAACTCTCGACCACACTCTCCAGCTTTCCTGCGCTGCATCGTTTCATGCTCGGTGCGGACGTGGCTCCCGGCTTCACATCTAACGTCAACCTCTTCCAGTTGTCCAATCTACCGAAGCTCTGTGAACTACGGCTCAGGTCACGGCTCGACCAGACGCCTGAGATTGCGGATACTGTGACTTTTCCCACATTACAGGTGCTGTCTATGCAAGATCTGAACACTTCTGAGACGCTGTTCAGGGGATTCGCACTTCCAGCTCTTCGACGGCTGGTCATCTCGGAATCAATGGCAGACAGGTCCTGTAATCCCGCCGCTCTCATCGCCGTCGCCGCCAGTACACTCTCGCAGGTACTGGAAGAAGTAGATGTCGCAATCAGAGTCTCTTGTAATCGCAGCCTCCGATTTCTGCCCCACGCCGCATTCAATGGCGGAGAATCAGCACCTGGTCCCGACCATACCATTTCAGCGCTGGACGCTTTGACGCCACTACTGAGCTTTCACAACCTCCAGGTTGTGTCCCTCAACATCTCGTTCCGCGTCGGTCTCGACGATGCAGCATTGGATATCCTCGCGCAAGCGTGGCCACGTCTTCGCGTGCTGCACATCGTCGGCAGTCGGTTGCTGGAAGTGGACGACCCGCCCGCTCGACCGACATACATAGGAATGGCGCATCTCGTCAAGTGGTGTCCGGACTTGACGGACATCCGCCTGGTACTGGAAGAATGTCAAGACGCCGACATTCCCCTCGACCTTCCCGTCAGCCGCAATCGCGTCACGTTGGATTTCAGCCATTCTGAGCTTGACGACGTGGTTCTCAACGCGAGGTGGGTCGGGAGGATGTTTCCTGCTATCACGACGATCAAGAGGATGATCCTGCAATCGGTGCCCAAGCGGCCAGGAAATATCAAGCGAGAGGCTGTGGTGGAGTGGACAGAATTGATAGCGGCGCTGAGGAGCGGGTTATAATACGACTGTGAAGTGAGGCGTGT
Source organism: Ceriporiopsis andreanae CBS 279.92 (assembly GCA_001969225.1). NCBI lineage: Eukaryota > Fungi > Basidiomycota > Agaricomycetes > Polyporales > Meruliaceae > Ceriporiopsis > Ceriporiopsis andreanae. The sequence continues at coordinate 10,340 of ALYI01004336.1, read as the reverse complement.
ATTATTGTTCCTACATACAGTACACTAGTAAGTACACTTCCTAAAGATACAAATGTTGAACGTGCAAAAACGGAACGAAACATCCTCTCACGACACTTGAATCGTCACTGGCGCGTTCGTCGTCCGCAGCGTCGCGCTGCCCATATGCTCGCCGTCCCAGAGTATCATCCCTCCCCGCTTGTCTGTCCAGTAAAACCGCCTGGTGCGGTTGCGCCCCGCGGGATCGTCGTCGTCGTCACCCTCTCCGAACGCCTTCTTCTCTGCGTTCGACGTGTACATGTCGAAGCTGCCCTCGAACGTCGGGTGCAGCGAGAGGTACGCGGGCGAGTTCGCGGTCTTGGCGTTCACGAAGAGCGCCGAGTCGACCGGCGCGTCGGGGAACTCGACGAGCAGGCGGCCATCCGACGTCTCGGCGCTTACGTCAAATAGGCCTTGCGTCCCATCAGGTTTGGCCGACTTGAGAGTGACCATGGCGGTGAGTGGTCTGTAAAGAATTGAACTGAGATGAGAATACGACGGAGGATGTCCCGCCACTGGTATGACTTACCCGTCACTGGTCGTGAGCCGTGCGATAGACCGATCGCCTTTGGCGCCATTACGCAGGACGACGTTGACGTCCATTGCCTCATTAGTCGTTGCTAGTAGCATGGCATTTGCCTCCCAGTGGCCACTAATCTGATCGTTTGTCGTGGTCGCCAATATTCTGCTTGCATTCACAGACTGCAAGAATCCTGTAAGTACCGCTGTCAATGCGCATCAGAAGTACAAGCGTACTTGTGATACAATTTCGGAGTTGGCAGACTCCACATGTATTGAGTCAAAGTGAACGACATTGCCAAGGGCACCAAACCGGTGATTGAAATTTTGCAGATTGGTCTCGAACCCGCCTATCCGGAGAACATCGTGGCTAGGGAGCTTTGGCAGGCGTACAACGACCTCGAGATCGAGCCAAGGCAAGCGTGCCCTGGAGGGGTATTTTGTAGGTGTCTATGTGAGGAACGTGAGGTCGCTTTCCAGACGGGCAGTTCAATCTCTACTCACAAATATGCCGACACCGAACTCCCCGGGGCGGCGCCGTAAAGCACAAGCCCTCACGGCTGGCAGGACATGATACGGCACGATAGCCGTGACATCAACGTGCACCGTGTCGTTTGAGTAGAAATTTTCGTCCTGGATGATTTGGATCGTCCCGCGCGACTGGACGCCTCTGGAGAACACGTACAACACGTCCGCGTCTAGTGGGAGGTCGAAAGACGCGTGTGCCCGGTTATTCTCCTCCCGCCAGCTCCCTGTCCCTTGAAGACACCGAATCTTGGACCCATCTTCACGCGTCGGCCTTCCGGGTGTCCATTCTGCGGATTCCTATGTCCCGACGTCAATGTCAATCAAAATAAATGACGGAACAATGGCTGTCGAGCGATAAAAATGAATGTGACGTCTCACCCGGCCGAGACGCGACGCGACGATTGCGAGCGTGATGACATAGTCAAGCATCATAGAGACCAGGAGAAGTACAACCCAAGCGGTTGCAAAGGCTTTGAGAAATCGGCGTCCTGCTGACTCGCCATTCTTCAAGTTGACGGTCGCGACGCGTGGCCTAGTAGATACGTAGAGCGGGTCGAACTCAGATCCGCCAACGACTCGCCCTGGATATACCAGTGAGTAGGGCTGTGTTATGTGCCCAAGTCCTGGGTACGATGGTGGAGGCGCGACCTCTACGACAATCCCTCCGTCGACTTCTGGGGTGGGAGCGGGGCGATGAGGTTGAGTCGACGACGGCGTCAGTTCAGGTGCTAGTGGCTGCGGACTCTGTGTGCTGCTCTTGGTCGCCGAGTCGTCTTCGTCGGGGAGGATCATGGTGGGAGGTGTAGAAAGGACAGGGCAGGTACCGCAGCGAGCAACAGCATGACTCCGGGAATGCTGTGTTTGCTAAAGCCTTTATCTTTCGGCTTGGTGCACATGGTACAGTGGCGGCTAGGCTGCGGATGCGCGACTGGTAGCGGCTATCTGCCGACATTGATTAACAGACCTGAGTGAGGTACAACGCGCGATCGTTGACGACATACGCAGCATCGTATATTATGCCAAGGGAAACCTGGAAGCTGGGGGAGCTGGAGCATCCAAGCGGGTGAACAACACCGAACTGCGACTTGCGTGCTGCGCTATCCCGAATGTCGACCGTGTATCCGACGTTCTGGATACTTTACAGCTGAAATAGTCAGGCCACTGATCAATGCATCTGATCTCTCCGAGCAGACGGTGATCCTGAGAACGCGGCGAACTGGGTATATGAATGCTACTGAGTACGCCGCAGTGCGAGACTGTGAGAAAGCGGGAGTAGCGCGTAGGTACGACGAAAGTCAAGAGGGGCATGTTGGGCGTCGACTCGGCCGACATTGAAGCGAAAGACATCGAAGAGAGAGAGGGAGCTGTGTGTGCGTATATATCTGGAGGTCGAGGAAAACAAGATCAAAATCGTGAATATATTTTCGCGCGTTTTCATCGAGCGTCTAACGCGTGATGGCGATCGTGTCGGTGTGACGGCCGGCGCGCGACCCCTTTCCCTCTAGACCTCAAACTTGGACCGCATCCTCGACAGCGCACGACCAGCTCACACACCCTCGAAAGCAACCTCTTCGCTAGACACCATGGTCGCCTGGTATCCCTCGGACGACGCCATGATGGTCGACGGTGAGCCCACCGTCACCCACGTCTACGCGACGAAGTCTTTCCCCCCGCCCCTCCGCTCAGGAGCCGCGGTCGTTACATGCGCCCCGCGTATGCCCCTCGAATTTATCGACCGCACGCTGTCGTACCTTGTATGCAGCGATGCCGACGGCGGGCCAAGCGAGGAGCGAAGGGAGGCCAAGCGTACGGTGGGACGATGCGCCCTCGTCAGCCGCGCTTGGCGGCGCGCGGCGCGGCGGTACCTCTTTGGCGATCTCATCTGCCACTTCACAGAGGCTGCGAGCAGTATGGGTGTATGGGAGTCGTGGCAGGAGCAGGTTGACGCCTTCCTGGCGTTCCTCGCGCAAAACCCGGATGTATGCGCTAGCGTGACGAGCATGCAGCTCAAAGTCGCGATGTTGCGCGTGCAGGTCGGTGAAGGGCACCGGGGTCCTCCTCTGGGCGCGGACGCCACCTACACAAAGCTACTCGCTGGTACGCTTCAGCTCGTACCAGGCCTGCGCTGTCTGCAGCTCTCGGGCTTCGTGGGCCTCCCGACACCCGCGCAAGCCGTTCACACCGGGCTCGCGCGCCTCATTATCGACCACGAAAACCACGCAAACGCCGTGCTACCGCTGCGCGACGTGCTGAACGTGCTGAACCTCTTCGCTCAAGTGCAGAAATTCGAGATGCGCGACGTCCAGTTGGCGAAGACGGATGATATTCTGGACAGCGGGGACGCGGCGCTCGTGATGGCGGGGTGCTCGTGGTGCGCGCCGCGCGATCTCCTGGCGCAACTTCGCCTCGAATCTATTGCGCTCGACGAGGTCATGCGCGCGTCGTCCTTCTTCGCTGTACTCACCGCACTTCCTGCCATCGGACTCCTGCGCTCGCTCGATGTGGGCTTCGTGTCCGCGGATGCCGTCGCGTCTCTCTCGGAGGTCCTGCGTGCAGTGGGGCCAAATCTGAACCACTTTGGATTTGATGTGTACACGAGAAGTGCCAGTACGTCGTCGTTCAATTCATTCCGCGACCATTATGCAGGTGAGCCAGGGCTTGCCCTGTCCTCACGCGCGGTTCTAATCCTCGTTGCTTTTCGCAGATATTACCCATCTCGCCGGCCTTGACCTTTCGTACTGTACGAACCTGCAGTCAGTAAAAATTGGCTTGACCATTCTCGTCGAGCCTCAGCTCGCCGCGGAGATGTCTGCCATGCAAGTCGCACGCATACCTGCCGCCAGCCTGCGCTTCGTTCAGTCGTTCATCCTCTCCATATCCCCGAACCTGCGCGCGATCACATTCGACGTGGACTCACAGGCGTATTTTCCATGGATAAACGCGATCGACTTTGTGGGCGCTTTGCAAGACTTGGAACGCACGCTGCTTGACCCGGTCTTACCCTCTCAGCGGCTGAAGAGTGTCACATTTGGGCGTCGAGGCGGACGGCGGCGGAGTAGTGGGGGTATCAGGTCGTTGTGCGAAGAGGACAGACGCTGCTTGGCCCAGGCGCTGCCTATACTGTATACCTACGGCGTCCTGAAGCTCGAGTAGGACAGCGCCCGAGTCGGTCTCATCGTGCAGCGGCCGGGCGAGGTTACGCTGCATGGTATGAGGCTGCGTGCCCGAGTCGGCCATGCTTGGGACGCCGACTTTTGCAAGGCGGGGGCGCTTGTTGACCGAGTTAGCGCGCGGCGCGCCGCCCGGAGTAATTGCTTCCGAGTTATCGAGCCCCGGGGTCTATACCAAGCACTCCCGAGGTGGCTGCCCGAGGCCGTTAATAATTTCCCACCAGTAGCGGTCTTCACTCGGGCTATACCACACTTAAAATGCACTCTCATCATCTTTGCCCGGCCTCGCACTCGACGTTGTTCTGTCAGCCAGTGGTCGGTACCGGTCAGTGCCAGCACTTTGTACAACACCACCACCGTCGCTCATCCTGACGTTGTTCGCAGCCCTTGACATTTACTTTGCATACCCGGCTCTGCGGCGCAGGGCGCCCCACAGCTCAACCTGATACCGATACAGTGCGATCACTGTTTATTCCGCCGTGAGTCAACCAATTAGTTTCCATCGGGTGCTACATGCCGACCTATGCTTCGCGCAGATGACTGCACGAACAAAATCACGCAATATACTACCGCCGGAGCTTCTGGACATGATATTCAAGGCGCTGGCCACACCCCCAGTGGGACCTATGTCACCTCGAGAGAGGGAGCTTCGCGCACGGAAGACATGTCTTGCTAGGTGCGCGCTCGTGTGCCGCGCTTGGCAGGACGTCGCGGAGAAATATCTGTTCGAGGAGCTGAAATGCACACTACGCGTCGAAGTCCCATGTGAGTACGCCCACAGCAAGGGAAATAATAAGCTCGCCTCGCTCGCCAACTTCCTACTCGCGGCACCCGCCCTCGCTTCGAATGTCCGGCGGCTGCGCCTCGACATGTGCACCGCGCTTCAGCAGCCCGCGCCGCTCCATAATTATTTCGAGCCACACGACCCCGACTCATGCCCCGTGCGCCTCTTCCGAGTGCTACATCTCCTACCGCGCCTCGAAACCGTACACTTCTCCAATATCTCGCCACACCTCATGATCCCCCAAACCGGGCTGCCGGAGATCCGCTGCCTGCCCGCCCACCGCAAGCTCGAGAGCCTGCACATCGACTTTGGGCGGCGCGTCGACAACGCCGCGTCCGTCTTCATGATCACCGGGCTGCTCGGGTTCTTCGCGGAGGTGCGCCACCTCGAGATCGAGGACGTCGAGGTGATCGGGGAGGAGAACTTCTATCCGAACAACTCGGGATACCACTACGAGAACTGGTGTGCGTACCGCACGGACTCGGATATTCCTGCGTACTGCCAGTACGAGTCGATCAGCTTCAACAATGTGCGAAACGCGTCACCGCTGCTTCTTGCCTTTGCACAACTCCCGTCGATCAGCAGTTTGAAATCGCTACAGCTCGGATGCATATTTGCAGGTGGATCTTTGGGCCTTACGATGTTGACGCGGGCCGTCAGGACGAATCTCAAACACCTACAGATTCGGGCAATTTGTGAGTATCACATGTGTCACTTCTCTGCGTCTGTCTTACAATATTGCCCTAGGTACGCCTACAGTTAACGCGCTCAACGTCGCGTCGTGCACCGCGCTCTCATCACTAACGGTCGTCCTCCCGCTTACTGCTACCACAGTAACAAACGGGCTCACAGACGCGAAAGTCCCGTACACGGTTCTCAACAACCTCCCCGCCTTCATTTCCTCAGCGCCGGAGACTCTTTCCTCGATAACCCTGAAGCTGCGGTGGACAGACGAGTGGCCTTCACAGTTGTTGAACAACCTTTCCGTCACCGCTAGGCGCGTGGAAGATGCCCTCGTTGACCTCGTCGACAACAAGGGCCTGCGCAAAGTGTTGGTCGTGTGGGATCAGCGGGAGACGACGGCGGAAGAGGGGCGTTTTGTGATGGCGGCGCTGCCGAGGATCAACGAACGAGGTGTCCTCCAAGTCAAATAGAACAAACGGGGCCTCATAACAGTGCGCCGAACGCCGAATTATTGGCTCAACCTCGTCGCTAATAGGTGAACGATCAGGCTGTCTGCATGGCTAAAGGTGTTCGTCGGCGAGGTGGGAGAGCAGATGAGACGCGAGGGCGAGGATTGGCGCGGCGGAAACGCGCGAGAGAACCTTCGAATTCAAGTGATATCTCATCCAGACTATTAGCTGTATACCATAGTGTATCGCCATCCACGAGTATTTTAGAACTGCATAGGATAACATACGTGCTTCATATCTCAAGGTTTGCCTGATTTCGTCGAGTGCGAGATGGGAAGAGCCCTGAAGCTTGAGGCTAGGGCGGTATGGATTCGGAGGATTGGAGCGGTGTAATTCTTGAGGCTCCAATTGCAAGTGAGAACATATCCCTTGGAGTGGACTGCCCTTCACATCCACTTCACATACCTCCATAACGAAATTGTGTCCGTTCGCTGCGCCGCCGACGTCGACGGTCGAGACATGTATCGATATGCGCCCACGTGGCATTATTGCCTCCCGGCTAGCGTCAGGCGCACAGTATGGTCCTTAGGCAACCTCTCTCCGCGACCACGAACTCGCCGGCAGGAGCCTGCAGACACCCCTCAAACATCGGTCGAGTCGTGAGCCACGTACATTTCCGCCGGGCTCTGTCACAGCTGCCATGGCGGCGTTCTCCAGGATACAGCTGGCGAAAGCCTTGATCGGTGAGTGAACCTGCGATAGCTGTGTGTATGAACGGCGTGTAACGTCCCCCGTCTTTCTTGACTAGAGTATGACAACGACCTGGACAACCCACAACAACCACGCATCGATGCGAATCAGAGCGCGATCTTTGCGCACATGCGCAGGCCGGCGCCGGCGCGCCAGATGCAGACGGGACAACAGTCGAACACGAACAGCGTCGCCCGACGCAGCACGGACTACCTAGGTGTGGCACTGCCCAACGATGGAGGAAGTAGCGATTCGATCTCGCAACACCGAAAATCAGTGGCATCGCTCGATGCTCTACGCAATCCCTTCGGACGAGACTCGACTCATGAGGGGCACGCGGAGGAGGAGGAGCTCGAGGTTGACCTGTCCTCTTGGGGACTGGATGCCTTCGGGCCCCATGACAAGGCGTCCAAGCGTCGGACGAAAGGGCGGCAGGGATCGCTGCCCAACCCGCACCCATTGATCCAGCAAACGTCGATAACTAGGAAGAAGGCAACACCGACGTCGCGTACGATGAGCATGGGGAACTTTGACGACTTCGGCGAGGGTGGGGCGTTTATGGAGGCGAAATCAGCTATCCCTCCGAACCCATTGTCGGCTCGTCGCTACTCGGTCGGCTCACCTCTCGATTATGCTGATATGGAAGCCACTGACCCTGCTCTACGGCGGCACCGGCGATTCTCAGAACACATGCTTATCGATAATATACCCACTTCATTACCACTTCACGACATTCCATTCCCCGGAGGCTCTTCTTATTCACCCTCGCCGACACCTGACGAAGGCCCGTCTTCTCGCCCGATCTCACAAGCCGACCCTACCCATGGTCGGTCATATTCCTCCGTCAGCCAGCGGCCGCCAGGTGCCAGTGATGATCTGCCGAATCCGTTTGCCGTCCGCGCACCGTCGCCCGATCGCGCCTCGCGTTTCGACCCGAAGGCCCGCGCGCGGACAGTCTCGAATGGCACGCTGGGCACGCAGATGATGCTCAACGACGTCGACGCCGAGTCGGGCAGGGAGAGGGAAGTGCCTGAGACGAGGTCCGTGGCTGGCGAGCCTGGCCGCGACCGACCGTACTCGCGCTTGGAACTCATGCGCCCCAAGGTGCTCGTTATGCCTAGTCCATTGCAGGGTTCCGAGTCGCGGACACCGCAGATGCCGTCGACGTCACCGTCGGGCTTCCTAATCAACGATGTCGATGGCCCGCCATTGCCACCGGGCGCGCGCACCAACCGCAGAAACAGCATGTCGATGTCCGTGCTTGAGCCGTCCGATTCCCTCAGTCCGGGATCGTATGGCGGCTTCACGCTAACGCCCAATCCTCGTGCGAGCATGACACTCTCACAGCTGACGTTCCGCAACACCCTCATGGTGGACGGGCAGCGGGACGTCGCGTTTGCGGACATCGATGATCATCTGAGGCGAGCTACTGAGGACGGTGAACAGGTCGATCTGGAAACACTGGCACAGACTGCGGCAGGGGCACCTTCGATCGCAGAAATTCCCATTATTGAGGAGCCGGTTGAACACGGTCGGCCTCCGGGAAAATTATACGGTAAAAGTCTTATTGACGATCTGCAAGCAAGAAAGGCAGAAATGCGAGGAAAACAACGGTAAGTACGCGTCATGTTTTTACCCTGATGACCGTGCTGAGCACGCTGCAACCTTGCAATAGGGTTTTCCGCGGTGACCAACGACCGTCCATGATGGCTCGCACACCTATGAAGCGTTCCAGCACTCTCATAGATCCAGAATCGCTGAAGCAGCGACCGGTGCCTACCACGAGATTTGACACCACGCCCGACGTGCAGGGTTTGGCACGGAAGAACTCTGCATCCCACCGTAAAACCCTTATAAACTTCGAAGACGAGATTCCTGGCGCCCCGCGAGGATTGCTAGGCGTCGATCATGGCTTGGGCGGACCTGGCGGGCAGACGAAGTCCGTGTTTGGCGTCGACACCATTTGGGAGCGCGAGCTCGCGAAACTCCGAGAGATAGAGGCCAGGGAGGCAGAAGAGGAAGAGGAGCGAAAGCAACGAGAGTTCGAAGAAGATGCCGTGGGCGGCAAGAAGAAAAAGGGCAAAGGCAAACGGAGAGGGAAGGACAACCGCCAGTCGACGCTGTCATTGTCGCCCAGTGCGGCGTTGAGTCCCGCGCAGAGTCCTACCCACACCCCTTCGCCAGACCAGGCGGGAGCAGCTTCGCCAGGCCTCTCGCCCACGTCTCCGATGAACAAAAGAGGCGCTCTGAAACGTGCGCCTCCCCCACCTGTGGAAGGCGAGGACGACGAAAGCGAGGAAAACAGTGATTCTAGCTCGGTTGCTGGTCGTCAGCCGCAAGCCAGGTCCGAGAACGGGTGGCACTCAGGCTCTGATGAGGACAAGGGTCCAAAGCGGACGACTGGAACAGGTCCCCGATATCCAAATCTGCCACCACGCCTCCTCGCATTGCAGAGTCAGGGTCAACTTCAACTTGATGACGACGACGAGGATAGCGAGGAAGACGTGCCCCTTGTCGCGACCCTTGGTCGCGCAGTGCAGCGGGCCACTCGGCTCATGGCTGATGATTCGTCAGACGAAGACAAGCCGCTCACAGCTCTCATCGACAAAACGAAGAGGAAATCCAGCTTATCGGTCAGTTTGAGCCGTCATGGAGGGAGCCTTCCGGCTGTGTCTGTGGGTGGCGGCAGTCTTTTCGGCGGTGGGCCGACATCGCCACTTGGTGGCGGTCTGACATCCCCGCACGAAGCGGACAACGAGGACGAGGACGACAAGCCTCTTGGTCTCCGGGCGTCGAGAGTCATGTCCACCTCAGGTCACGACGAGGACGAGGACGACAAACCACTGGGTCTACATCCCGACCAGATGCGTCGTTCGCAGTACTTCGTCGCCGCGCAACAGCAGGCACAGGCTGTCCAGCAGCAGCAGATGATGATGCAGGCGCAGGCAATGCACCAGTCCATGATGTTCGGCGCCCCGTCGATCATGAGTATGCCTGTCTACGGACCCCCGATGGCACCCCAGATGATGATGGCGCCGCCACCACTTCCATCTACACCGCCTCCAGTTCCCGACGCCGTGAAACTGACCAGGGTCGACAAGTGGAGGCACGATGTGGCAGGGGGGGGGACCATGATACCATCTCTGCGCACAAACTGTTTGTGTATTTATTTGTTGGGCTATGTTGCTGTTGCTCTTTTCTGTTTTCTCCTCATCATCATGCGTGCTGCATACATTAGTTAGCATCATCGGACTAGTTTTCTTCAATACCACAAGGACGCAACCGTGCATAGTTCAGTACGACGACACTCTAATAGTAATGCAATAAAGAGTACAAATGATTGTGGCAAAACTGTCCGCACAAGCAAGAGATGCGATATACAAATGCAAGACTGTTTCCATGTCAGGAAGCGTGGATTATTGCTGTTTTCAGAAACGT
>ALYI01004335.1:0-18813 GCA_001969225.1 Ceriporiopsis andreanae CBS 279.92 | reverse complement strand
AGTTAAGTACATAAATTAGTATATAAACCCTTGTATTCTCTCGATAAGAATCCTATCAGTTTTTACAAGTCACTCGTCCTCGCACTCTGCGCTCTGACCTCGACAACACATCCAGTGCGTTTGCGTTGTGAGTGAGGGCCAGCCTGCTTTGCCGTCGGCGGGTGTGCGCTACGGACACATCGCCCTGTTCGTACAAGCCCTGTTCGTACAAGGTCCACGCGTCGTGGGCGAGACTGATTGAATAAGTGTTACACAGACTTGGTCCATTTTGGAGATATTGGTAGCTGCTCGGTGCTAGGTATATGGCGCGTTTTCGCTGCAGATGCATATGCGTCTGCCTCTCCCGAGCTCCAAATATGCACTCTGTCTCCGGCTGCCGTACTTAGGCTGTCTGTGACCGCGCGTCCCACCACTTCTACATCCTCTTCGACATCCACCTCCACGGTGATCTTCTCCAGATCGGTGAGTAACAAGCACTGCGCCAAGGCGTCTTTCTTGCCCGCGTCGACAGGGACAGTGAACCACGACGACGAGCGGAAAACGACCCAGCGGATACAGCCATTGTTTCCGTCCCTCTCCTCGGCGTGACGCGCTTGGGCGATATGAAACTCGAGTTCTTGGCCATCGGACTCGTCGTGGACGACGATGACTGCTGGAAGACGTATGAGCTTGAAGGTCGCGGCTGAGGTTTATGGGGCGACGTACACATTTCCGGGTAACCACACTGCTGCAATGATACGGACCAAAGCGTTGGATCGTCTGCTTGCCTGGTATGGCACAATCGGCTGATATTCATCGCGATGCGCACCTCGTCGGGTGATAGACCCAAGGTACCACGGCCGTTCAGGGAGGGCAAAGGGCGAGGCAATGCGAGAAGCCATATAAACGGCCACGGCGACGTACAGTCGATGAGCTGGACGTCCTCCAGTCCGTTCGGTTTCCTGCAAAGTATGATCGAGGGACTATCCTTCGCCCATGTGACAGTTGAGAGACGGACTTGCTTCAGGGCTGGTAACGCGTGGAGAAGACGCAGCAAGTCGAGCGATGTCGGAAACTTGTACCACTGCAGCTGGAAGCGGGTCACGTAGGTCAAGAGCGCGAATGAGCCCGCCATCATTCTCGTCCAGGAAGGGTGTGATACGGGACCGCCTGCACGTTCCTGGAACCACCGGTACGAGGAACAGGTCATGTCGGTGACGTTAGGCAGGAGCCGCGATAGCTTCGTCAAGACGTAGCACGTCTTGCTCTCGTCAAGATGTCGCACCTCCAGCGACGTCGCGTGACGTCGCAAGTGGCTGCCCGGCGCTCGAAGCGATACGCACAGGTCATCGACCTCGTAAACCTGGAGATAGATCTTCGTGTACAGCGCGGGTGCGCACTGCTCGAACCAAGCACGGCACACCAGGGATAGTGTACCAAGCGTGCTGTGACGGCCGTCGGTCAAAGCATGCTTCGCAGCCTCGGAACGGCCCACAATGACCCATTCGACGACCAGAAGTATGACCTCGATGGGCAAGTATTGCCAGATCGCGGGCTGTAGTGCGATGGGCGGGACTTCCTGATTTTGCGTTACAAAGTGCGAATCCTCGGCATCGCTCGTGTATCCTCCCGAGGAGTCGTCGGGTGATGAGGGTGGTTGGACTGTTATAGTCAACGAGTCGGGCTCGCTGTACGACAACAGAGAGTTGGCAGATAGCGAACCGCTAGAGTCAGGATCCATGTCTGAATCAGAGGGCCAGGCTAACACGGGATCACTGTAGCTTTCTGGGCGGACAAACCGCACTCTGCGAGCCGGCTGCAGCAAACGCGGCGCGCCTTCGTCTACGAACGGGACAAAGCCAGGTGGGAACCACGGCCGCCTGCCTTCGTCAAGACTAACGTAGTCGTCATTGTGATCGCTATAGTGTGGGGGTGACGTGCTCGTGCGAGGATCCCATGTGCTTTCCTGAGGTGACGACCCTGGCGAGTCGTCCGGCGACTCAACTCGGAGTGACGGAGTTGGTGGCTGGAGGAGGTCGAAAGACTCGTCGATATCTGCGGAGTCAAAATCTTCATCATCACCATCATAACTGTCGTCTCCCACAGTGCCTTCCAGCGGAAGGTCCGATGTCGAGGGCCGGAAAGTGGAATACTGAGGATCCCACAATCGAGCCGGGTACGCGCGCGATGTGGTGGGCTGCGCTGGTGGAAGGGTCTCAGTGGAGATCGAGCTGGTGGGACGATATCGTTGCATCGAAGACTTAAAGGCGATGGGAGTGCGAGGTGGGTGATGGCAGTTGATGTTATGAGCAGAGCCATCGGCAACGACGGTGGACCGCCTTCCACAGAAGGCGCCGACGCGCCCAGAAGTGGATACAGAGAGTCACAGCGCAACATCATGAGGAATTGGTCCAGCTGGTACCAGAGGAAAAGAAGAGCGCGTCCTGTATATTTACGAAGGTCGTCAGATGTGAGGAAGAAGGTGCGAGTGCTAGTGGCACGCACCTGACTCAGAAGCCCGCTGCAGAAAAGCAGCAAGCATGCAATCACAGCAGTGGTTTCATGACTTCGCTCCTGTCCTCGTCACATCGTTCAGGTCCCGACTGCACCCAAATACTCTCGCCCGGCTGGCCCGGCTCACCTATCCTCCTGCAAATCTCCCCGCGCAAGCCCTCCCATCTTGCTGCATTGAAAGACGACTGACGCATGTGTTGATTTTGTCGAGCGAGAGCTGTATCGGTTCTGTAACGACGACGTTCTCAGAGCCCGTTCACGTCGAGAATAGACCAAGCAAAAACAGGTGCGTTTAAGGCGCGATGGTCAACACGACGCGAGACGGGAATGATTTCGGGCAACGGTGGGCATAGATGAGCGAAATATGACGAGCAGGTAGACCAATAATTGTCGATGACAGTCAAGAGGCTCTTCGAGTCGACGGTTGCAGTGGGACATGGGGGAAGCTGCAGAATCTACAGGTCGACTTGAAGTCCTGCTTGTGCGCTTATAAGAACGTGGCTTGGTCTCGCGCCACCAACTCAGGCACCGTGCCTCGGCATCGGGCGCAAACGCTAACTCACACCGTACCACCGCATACCCCGCTGATTTCAGACACATCTTGAAGACTTTCACCCCCCAAAGCTAGCACATACTTGACCAATATCTGAGCTGAGCATAGGAGGCCCCGCATGCCGCCAGACTCTGTGCCGCACTCCATTCAACTCGCGAGGATACACCACGAACGACATCGCCTCGCGGTCGAGGAATGTTTGTCGTGGTGGCAAACATTGCACACGCCTCCTACGAGACCGAAAGAACAGCGCGCAGAACATGTTAAACCGGCTTCTGTGCAGCAAACGCAGCTAGTGGTAGGTGACTTCTAGTTCTTTCACCCTTCAATCACCGAATGCTATGGAATTGTTGATGAATTTCGAACTCGCAGCGTGCCCGTCTTTGATCAGGAGACTCCCATATCCGCAGTCATTGTTGAAGACACGCATGCCATTGAGGGGACAACTTCCCGCGGATGACGCAAACCAGGAGTCGCGACTCTCGGGCAGGGGATGCGCGATTAGGCACGCGAAAATACAAGGTGATTCGCCGCGCAGTTCAATATGCTCCGTCATGATGACGTCTGTTTGAATATGAGGACTCACTTATTCGGACGCTTTCATAATCTTTGGCACGAAACTTCGCTCACAGCAACCGCGTCGCGGGCAACAAGACAGTCGTCGCTGTACCACTGGCGGTGCCGTCCGCCGAGGCAGCTATGTGCGCGCATCTGGCTACAGACAGTGCAAATGGGTAGTGTCTAGAAGGATATCATGGTTGTGCGCCGTCTTACGTTTTTTTATTGTTTAGTGTTGACCTGCTAATTGGCCTGGCGCGCAGTACACGATCACAATGGCCGAGCGGGCAGCGCAACGCACAACTCATGTACTCCCCAGCCGACACTATTGTCGAGGCCTCTATTGGCGTGGCCTCGCACGCGACAGCTGGTGTACGTCCCGAGCCGATCAAGCGGATGTAGAACGCGGACTACTCGATGTGTAGCTCTTTGGAGAGATATGGGTTGCAAGACTATCTGTGAGACCGTAGACTACAGTGCTCGGAGCCGGGAGTATTCAAATGTGCCTAGATACCTCTTCAACAACGTAATCCCTCGTCTCCTCTGCTCGCGGACCGACCTGCCCCGGCGCCACATCTTCCGTGCCCTCATAAGACCAGGGTCTCGGGTTTTGAATAATATCATCTTCGTCTTCGTCAACATCGCGTGGCCCATGGTCAAGGTCTTCTCCCATATTGCCCACGATATTGAAGGCGATGTTGGAAAATATGGTACTGGGGCCCATCTCTGACGTATGCGGTACTTCGGCTGCTTGTCGTAGGTTGATAATGAACCGTGAGACTAGGATTTGTTGCAGCCTGGCTACATCAATTGAAGGCACGCCTCAATAATAGTAGTACGCACATGGGGAGCGGGGTGGCAATCCAAGTCAGAAGCGGCGACGTCTAGAAAATAATTTGAGCATCATTAGCGTAAAATAAGTCCCATCGAGGATAACCCACGAGAGTATCCGCTAGGATTATGACAATATTCATGATCAGAAGAGCAATAAAATACACCACCCCTGAACATTCCAAGTAGTAGTCAGAAGTCGCAAATGCAGACTGAAGTACACGAACCATTTCGAAACAGAACTTCCTCAAGGCCAACTCTCACACCGGCCCGTCTCGCCTCTCGCGTGTCACGGTAGGTTCTCAACCAGGTCACAATAACGACGAAGCCGTCAATAGACGTAGCGGCAAGTTGTGCAAGCCCAGTGACGATATTCACTCAACCGAAGGGATATTCAGTCACATTCACATCATAAACAGTCGAGGCAGACCTACGACTTGTGCATAAATCAGCGCAGTGGTCAATGTCAGTCGTGGAGAGAACCCACTATTTAGATGCTTCCGCGGATAGTAGTGTAGTGACTTCGCACGTGAATCCGACAATTGGATTATTGACGCCTGTTCTAACCCTGCGCGCGTAGGCGTACTGCAGAGAGATCGGATCCTTGAACAAAATAGGTATAAGACTCGTGAACTTACAGTGACCGTTGCGGCCGGTACAATGCTTAGAAAGAGGACGAGAATCGGAATTAAGATATCGCGATCACGCAGCGCATACAAGCGAAGTGCGGTGAAGACTACTCGCACGAGGAGGGCGTGAGCAGCTGGCAGCACCGCATCGGTCACAGACGTACCACCAGTATTCACGTATGTGAGGTCGCCGACGATCTCATACAGCGTATCACCAATACGACACCTGCGTACCCGTACAATGGCTTACTAGGCGAAGTCGTGATTGAGGATGGGTCCACTTACGACTGAGAAGGATAAGTTCGTAAAGATCCGAAGCTGAGCTGATCACAGAACTCACTACAATAGAGGAAACCGGAACACAAAAGAGTAAAGCTTGGAACAGTAACAGGTATCTGTTGAAGAGAAAGAGCCAGGTCGAGCCGAGCCACCGTTGTTTCGTTATCAATGTGCACTCATTGTCAAGGGTGAAGAGATGCTCATAAATAACAAGGGCTGCGGGGTACCGTATGAATGATGCACACAGGAAAGTGGTATAGATACTCACCAGAGGCTGCGAACACGATGCAAATTCCTGTGAATCTGAGAGGAGTCAGCTGTCCATGCGGGGCCACGTATATGTCAAAGGTATCAAACGCACTCGTTCTGTGAGACCAACACGGCATCCTGTGGCGAAATGGTTGACCATTGTGACATGGCGGCGCTACGGTGGTCATTGACAGGTCGCGGTGCCCATATGTAAGGAGCAAGCTGGGCTTACCTAAGATCGTTGTGTCTTTCCTGACAGATGCACTGCATCGTCTCGCTGGAAGGGCTTGATGATCGAACCTCAGCGAGCCATCTTCATCTGACCGAGAAGTCCCTCTCAAGACCAGGTAACAGAGGAATAAGAATCCGTAGCTAAATGTGTAACCAGCAACGTATCAGGCTCCCGACCGAGACCCGCCCATCCATCGGCGATGGGATCCGGGGACGCTAGGGCAGTGATAGTTTGGCTACACGTCTGCGTTAGACGAAAGAGCGCGTGGTATGTGGCGCAAGCAGTGCAACATCCCCCGCGGCTTATTGGCGAAAGCGATTAGCACGAAGCGAACATCGAGGAGCACCAATGGGCATCAATACTACTGACTTTGCGCGAGACTTTGTAATCTGGCCGTTCAGATCCCGCACGTCAATGCTGTCATATGTGGCATTAATGCCAACGTCAATAGGCAGTCGGAGGACGCTGAGCCGGTTGACCCTCCGATGAGTGCACCCCGTCGGAAGATTGCTCGACGGAGACAGTGCCAATGATGGCTGATGGAACGTGAGTGCGACAGCGCGTATGGGCGAACAAGAATGGCAGCGCACCAACATCGACTTTCCGACCGAAGGCAGTGTCAGCAGTCTACCAACCCTAGAGACCGGCAACGGGAAAATCTGCGGGGCGAAGATTGCAACGAATTACATGTCCATATTGTACAGGCCGTCAGAGACGCGCCTTCGTTCTTCCTCTTCAACGCTTTTCTATGCTCTCAGACTCGACCGCACCGAACCCTCCGATACGAGACCAAGATGCTTCAAAAAGATTTGCGTAGAGCCTAGATACAATTTGCTCAAAGCCACACCTGCATGTACGCGCGTGAGTCGATTGAAGTCGGATGCACCTGCATGGCGCAGGGCGCGGAACAACACGTACCGATGTAGATAAATAGCCACTCTTCAGCCTCAAAACCGCGCGCCATGACTATAACATCAAACACCGCAGCTATCAAGAGCCATTGCACGCATAGAGCGCGAGGCTGACCACGTCTTGACGATGATGTGCTCGAACTTGAAGGACCCCGAGTGCCAGAGAGACTAGAAAGACAGGTAGAGCATAGCAGACCAGCGCGACCTCGGGCAGTGGGATGCAGCGTGACCAAAGACCATGCGATGGCGGTGGTGGTTGTAGTGGTACGAAAGCAAAGCACGACTCGAAGCGCCGCGACGGCAGGTCGCCCGGCGCTTCATTGACGGCGGAGGCGGGATTGTCGGCAAATCGTGCTCAAACTGCGACGCCGCAAAACAAACAGGCCCATAAAATTGTAGCGAAAGAACTACAGCTACGTACACTCGCACAAGAAATTTTCCAGCCCAACGAGACAAAACTCAAGGCGCGGTTGGTTTCCCCGCCGCCAAAGCGACGAGTACTCGTCCCGGAGACCACGAAGAGGTCCGCACCAGGACAGCCGCTCCGCGCGCAGCTACGCTCCCTCGAGAAGAAACAGAGAAGGCCGCAGCCCCGGCACAGCCGGCCGCCTACGTGCTTTTCGTATTTGCAGGCAGCGCGACGACGGCGTGGAGGGGCGTGCCCGATACAGTCCCTCACCCAAGGCTGAGGGGAAGGCCGCGACCGCGACCGGGAACTGCAAGGCGAACGGTGGGCGTTGTAGAGAGTGGAGTGGGGGCTTGGAGAAGAGCGGGTATTTATACGATCTAGCCGCGTAAATCCAGAACTATCTTCGCTACATAGATACCTCTGCAGAGATGTCATCTGTCGTCTTTTCCGCTTGCATACCGACCTGCCAGCTCGGCGTGTCTTTCGTACCCATATCAGGCCCCAGTCTCGGACTTTCAACGATTTCGTCTTCATCGCACAGACCATAGTCGAGGTCTTCGCCCATATTGCCGATAATACTAGTGTTCCTGAATATCACATCAGAGAACATCGTGCTAGGCCCCATCTCTGACGCATGTGGCGCTTCCCCTGCTTGCCGGAGATTGACAAGGAATCGCGAGGTCAATATTTGCTGTAAGCTAGCCGCCGTCAAACCAGGATTCGTCTCGGCGAGAGTAGGGCTTACATGGGGAATGCCGCGGAAATGACATGGCATTGCCAGGGTATGGCGCTCTGTGCACACAGATGGCTTGAGCGCGTGAATCGGAAAGCGAGAGCTCTAACATACGAGGGTGCTGACTAGTATCGTGACGATGTTCATCGTAAGGAACGCGATGAAATATATCATGCCTAGTAAATTCGTGTGAACTGCGGCTGTGGCCAGTGAGGATGAGCCGCACGAACCATTGCGAAGAAAAACTCCCGTGAGACCGACTTTCATTCCCAGACGTCTGGTCTCTCGCATTTGATGGTACGTCCCAAGCCAGGTTCCAAGTACAACCAGGCCATCAGCGCACACGACGGCAATTTGTGCAACCCATTCAACGATGGCAACTAGATGTTTGATTAGGTATCAGCCGCGCCCGAGTCACCAGGAAACAATGGGAAGCTTTACAGCTGAGACACGTATTGAGAAGGTCGACCGTCTTGAAGTTGATGAAACGACTTACGACTTCGTTTCTACATCGGAGAGCGTCAGAGTTTGAAGGCACAGAGGTCCAAATGCGGTACATTTCATGAATGTGACGACTCGGCGGGAAACATCATACTATAAAGATATGGGTTTATTACGCACGACACTGAGAGAGAAGACGATAACACTGACACTGTTCAATGCGACCGGTACAAGGCTTAAACAGAGCACGATGGTCGCTATTGTTACGTTACGATTACGCAACGCATACACACGGAGAGCGGCAAAGACTAACAAGAGCGAGCATCATGATCAGCGGCAGCTAGGAGAGTCGTAACGGGTGTATAGCAAACTCACCGCCGCTGTTCGCATGCCAGAATGCGTACACGACCGCATATAGCTTGACCAGAGCTTGACATCTGTTACATAAAGGTAAAGACTCGGATACGGCGGCGTCCGGAGAGCATGTCGCACTTACGACTGATCGAGATGAATATAGTCACGTTAGACACAGCTGGATCTGGAGCTCACCTGAGGCGTCAGAAATAGCGTCACAAACACGAGGGCAGCCTGCAAGAGTAGGAAGTATCTATTGAGAAAAAATAGCCAAGTTGAGCTGATCCACTTCCTCCTCAACAACAGGGTGTGTTCATCGCTGAGCGTGATCAGGTGTTCGTATAAGATTAGAACTGCGGAACAATGATGAACAATCGTTCAAAGAGTGTTGTTGACCAGGTTTACCTGAGGCGGTCCAAGTGATCCAACGCTGCGTCTGGCTAGATGATCGAGTAAGATGGTTGAATTCAGACATAGAGTGGGAAAAACGCACATCTCTTGTTTTGTCGTTGCAGCATATGGCCCATATACGATGGTCAGAGACATGATGGCGCACAAAGCTTTGAACGTCGACAGTCACGACGTATTAACGCCAATGAGTTCCCGGAAAGATCTTGGTCTGGAGTCTGAGTTTTCGGCGGTAGTCTGATGGTTCGCCACTCGGGTTCATAAGGACGACGCTCTGGGTGACAAGTTAGATTGCGGCATAGTACACAGTACCGTCGGCGATCTACGTACTGAAGCAACCAGAAGTTTACAAGCATATGAGCAAGGGTAACGCGAGGACTTCTCGTTAAATTCCTGCGAAGTTACAGCACGGTATATGACGGCGGATCTCCCGGAATGTGGTCCGAACCTCCAGACCAACTTGATGTCGAGATTCAGCGTTCCGACGTGACTTGGAGCGACGAGACTCCAAGTCACGGACATGCTATTTCTCCGATTCTCGCACTTTCGACATTGGTCGGCCACCAAGCAGGAAGGCGGCTTGAATGAGCGTGTCGCTGGACAATCACGCGAAACGGCCTGTCAAGAGTAAGCATGCCAATTTTGTTGATTGCTTCCTGCTCCCTTACCACGAGGTCCATGACACAGTGCATACCGGTCAAAATACGATATTACGATCGACGAGCGTGGCAGTCCGATGATCGTCGGATATCCGTCTTCCCGTCATCGCGACGATCCTGGGACCTGTCCGTCCTGCCCAAGAAGATGTTAAAATTGTTTATATGGCACAAGGAACGAAACTCACCAGTGGTTCCTCGAGCATGACTGGGGAGGCCGAGTTCCTGACGCCGTGACCACTCCAACATCGAAGGGTTTGGCTGAGATGCATCTGACTAGGTCGGAAGCCACTCTCGGCACCAAGACGGCGCGGCTGAAGGACACCAACATCGTCACCATTGCCGCGCTCTGTGCGAAAACGGACGCTGAGGGGAAACAGACAAGGTCCACGTTTGGGAGGAACGAAGCGCACATGAATCTGCGTAAAGCGGTCTTGTCCGCTCGCGCTCAGCAGTTGCGTATGGCGAGTCAGCCCTGCAGTTAAACTACCGGTAGTCCTCGTGAGCAGAACAGTCTGAAGGAGCCGACCAAAGTGCGCACCGGACCGAGTCAAGACGAAGGAAGCTAACCATCGACGCTCGCGCCCCGGGCCCAACGGAGGACGCACTGGACTGTCAAAAACGCAAGTGGGCTAATGAATGCGGACATGAGCCCAAATGCGACGCCCTAAAATGCATCAGATCCAGCTGGTCGCAGCGACAGTTGAGCAAAGCACGCACAGTTCCAGGTCATGTTCTGCGCGCAGTTAACAAAAAGCAGGATCTGAGGCGCATAAAGCAAGCAACAGCATACAGGCCAGCCAAATCCAAGAACGACCTCGGTGTATGTGCGTCGCATTCGGACTTTCGAGGTTGTCGCACATTGCGGCGCGTGCCAGGGGATTGTGATGTTCGGGGTGCGGTCGGGGTGCAACCCTGCGGAGCTGACATTTAAAAAAGCGATATGGCTATGATTATGATGAGCTTCCTGCACACATGGCGCGTTTTGTTGGAGACGTACCTTCGTTTTCTTTGCCTTTCTTTCGTTCTTTACTAGTCATTGCTTGCCTCCATCGCGAACTCGGGCGCACCCTTGATTCTTCTGGCGCGACACAAAGACGTCAAACAGATGTACCGTGTGCTCGAAATGCTAGATACTGTGTGCTCAAAGCAACAACTGTGTGTACGCGCGTGAGCCGTTTGAAGGCGCATGCACCTGCATGGCACAGCGCAACGGAACACGCACCGACGTGAAGAAATCGCAACCCTTCCAGTCTCAGATATACGTGTCATAACTAAAACATCCAACGCCGCATCTCCGGAGAGCCATTAGACGCAGAGAGCGTGAGGCTGACCGACGTGCTCAAGCGAGGTCTTGACGGCGATGCAGTCGAACTTGAAGCCTTGCTTGAAGCTCCCCGAGTGCCAGAAAAGAAAGACCAGAAAGACAGATATAGCATAGCAGAATTCAGGCGGCGTGATCAATCCAAAGAGTATCCGGTGGTGGTGGTGGTGGTGGTACGAGGGCAAAGAACGAGTGCCGCGGCGAGAGGTCGCCCGGCGCTTCATTGACGGCGGATGATGGTAAACCGTGCTCGAACGCGACGACGCAAGAAAAACACGCACACAAGATCATATTACGCGGACTACACCTATATACATTTGTACGATACATTTTCCAGCCGAACAATACGAAACTTAAGGCGCGTGTTGGTTTCCCCGCCACCGGAGCGGCGAGTACTCGTCCCGGAGACCACGAAGAGGTCCGCGCCAGGACGGCCGCTTCCCGCAATTGCAAGGGTCAGGTACGGCTGCCCTCCCCCGAGAAGAAACAGAGAAGGCCGCAGCCCCGCACAGCACTAAGCCCTGCACGAAGCGCCTACGCGCTTGTCACATTTGAAACCGGCGCGACGACTGCTTGGAGGGGGGTGTGCCTGCAACCGTCGCTCACTCATGCCTCGAAACCATGGCAGCCTCGTGCTGTGCCGGGAACACAGCGCGTTGGTGAGTTCGCCGACGACCACTGGCTAGCTAAGCGTATTCGCTTTCAGGGAAACGTGAAGGTCAGCCATACAACGCGAAAGAGCGAAAAGGGGACAACGGGTAGCGAGGGTCGTGGACGCGATGTCGCAGGTCGGTAGCGGTTGTGGGGAGGCGAGGAGGCGAAGTTCTGAACAAGCGTGCAGCGTGAAGGACTTACCAGGTCAGCGTCTCGCACCCAAGACTGTAAGTGCACGATCACTGAATATGGGCTGGAGGCGCGTGTTGGTTTCGCCCCCGCCGAAGCGACGGGTACGGTCGTCGGAGACAGTGGCGGCGACAGAGGCTCGACGGCGGACAGAGGCTGACAGTGCGCACCAAAGGCTGACCTGCGCAAACCGAATCAAGCGTAAGCGAACGGCGGTGAACGCGAGTGAAAGGAGAAAAAGGAGCAGTAATAAATACTACTTTAAGGCGCAGTTAGTTTCGCCGTCGCCGAAGCGACGGGTACTCGTCCCGGAGACCACGAAGAGGTCTGCGCCAGGACGGCCGCCTCGCAGCGACCGCCCTTCCCCGAGAAATAATGGTTTGCCTGTGTACGTCGCGGAGACGTAGCGCAGGTCTTTGGATTTTCAGAGCGCGCGCCTCGGCCATAAAATAGCGGCAGCGAGGACGCGGCGCTCTCGGATGTGGTAGATCGTCGACTTGGGACTCGAGAAGTCCTGTGGGCGACAGAGTCGTGTTAGCGAGCTGAACGACGAAGAAAAGCGGAGCACTCACCGAGGTATAAGACCGCCGTCTTCGCCGACGACCACCTCCCGCATAGCGTGTTCGATCAATTAGATCCCGCCGTCGCCAGCGGGTGAACAACGCTCGCTCGCTTTTTTTTTGGCGGGGAGGGGCGCGCCAGCTACTCATCGTCGCCCTGAGCTACATTTTTTGCTTCGGGGACGGAGCGCGCGGTGGGGAAAGAGAACGAAGGCAGAGGTTGGAGTGGAAGTGGAAGTTGTGAGCTATGCGAAGGCCCGTCAATGAGCTGCAGCGACGACGAGAAGGACTAAGACTCACCGAGGTAGAAGACCGCAGCCCCCAACGGCGCCCACTTCCCACACAACGTGTTCACCCCGCCGTCGCCAGCGGGGAACTCGCTCGCTCGCCTACTCTTTTTCATATTTGAAGGCGAGCGACGTGTGTGTGGGGGAGGGCGCCGGCCTGCTCATCGTCGCCCTGTGCTACATGTTTCGCATCGGGGACGGAGGCGGCGGCGGGGGCTGCAAGGCGGGTAGTGGGGGTTCGGGGGAGAGAAGGGACGAGGCTAGCAAGACCAGCAAGGCGGGTATTTATACGGATTGTCTGTTGAACGGTCCCGTGATGTCAGCCTCTGCGCAAACAGTGCAAAATAAATCAACGCGCCTCCAGCCTCGATCGCGTCGGTGACCATCAATCGCGATGTCGATCGTTCGGGCGCTTCTGACCGAGCGTCGGGCGTCGGTGTTCAGTAGCCTCATGTTGATGGCTGATGCCGCCCCGGCTGTGGATGCGGGGAGGAAGCGAGAAGAGAAAGACGCGCGGAACGAGGTGTCGTCCTCGTTGTACGCACAGTCGGCATCGCGTCGGCGGAAGTGATCGGCTACCCCGAAGGGCAGTGTCAGCCCAAAGCGTACAGAGACACCGAAGACACAGACGTACCAATGTGGCGTGGACCAGCACCGTCAGCCATGTTGTCAGAATCGGGGCATCACAGCCAGCTAGCGTGCCATACAAACCGCGCTCGATGGCACGCGGACGGACAAGGTCAGCGCGGCACGACGTGACGCGTTGAGTCGAAGCCAGCATGCAAAACTTGCATGCAGTCTTCAACAGAGCGTACAACGGGCACTGTTAGACACGCGCGGTCAAGCGAGAAGACGTTGTTTGCAGATATAAGACCGCATAGACGGAAGGCATCTGTGAATCAAACCGAGGCACCATTCGGATTGCCGACAAAAGGTTCGTGTTGCGATTCATCAGCGTGAGCAAGCGAGGCAAGAAACCCAAAGCGACGTAGAGCGAGTATATGAAGATGACACACGCGTAGTTTCACGGAGCAGTGAGGACAGGACGAGCGAGAGCGCGAAGAGTCGTTGACGTCGACTTGCAAGCTCTGCACGGGCGCTTCACTGGCAACGACCTGCGGAGGCGCGCCGACGACGACTTAGAAACGATGACCATGACCTCCTCCAACACTCCAACATCAGCACATCCTCCCGCCGCCCTCCGCTCCTTCGAGAATACACCTCTCTTGCATACAGCTTGGTGTTATTACCAGCTTGCATATAGCCGGACAATCATCTCCGCGACCTTCAAGCGACGACCCTGGCGCTGCCCCGGCAGCCCTAAAGGGCACACGACGCTCGTCTACGCCTAAAACCCTCAACCCAGGCTCGCGCGCACATCTAGACGAGATATGCAGGCGATACCCGCCGTGAAAGAGTCACTGGAGTGTAGCGCGTCCGCCCTGAGACCAGTGCGTCGTTTTGGCTCTCCTGCGTGCGTACTGATCTTACGCGACTTTTGTTGCAGTTTGACCACACACACGGCGTCCCTCCGCTTTACTGAACGATGCCATCAACAACCACCACGGACGGCCTTGACGATGTTGGACTCCAAGCGACCTCGACGATATGAATCGACACTGGCGCGTTCCCGGCAACGAACCTCTCAAGCCTCAACACAGGTCGACGTGCATGACGAGACGAGGCTCGTCTGGCTCTTCTCGCCATGTGCGTGAGACTTTGTCGTTCCTCCACACCGACCTGCTGCCATTTCTCCACGCCGACCTGCAGTCATCCCTTCGCGCCGACCACGTACTTCTACTCCCCTAGTGTATGCGCATAATGTGGAGTGAGACGTAGGCACAAGTCGACGACGGGTGATGTTGCGGCGCGTCTAGGTGAGCTCGTATAAGTTTTCACTGCAACTTGTATACTCAGGTCATTCGCAGCGTGACGCTGCTGCGTGCAAACACCAGATGTGATTCTATTTGATCTTCGAAGGAGCACGACGATCGTCCCTGCAGTAACAGGAGCCATCCTCCACAACATGTTCGATCCGAGCAAACGTCCCAACTTCGTAGGCGAGAAGGCTCGGTCGAGCGTCGGTCACTCAACGCACCGCCACTGTCATCGCGCGCGGACTCCAGAGGCGGCTCCGGCGCGGCGGTGGACAAGATTCCTGGTATGCAAGTACGGCGTCCTCTTCTGCGATATTGGTAGCTGATTCCTGCAGACTGTCGGCAGGTCTGCGTTCATGAGTTATCGATCTAGGTGTTGAACGCGATTCCAGTCGCGGAGGTCCTTTGCCGTCATCGTGCGCCGGTACCTCGCATGCCCATCCTCCAGGACGGGGTTCTTACACCGACCCGGGTTGCGTAGCTGGTCCTCTTCAAGTCTATTTTGCAAGTCGGTCCGCACCCCACACCTCATCTAAGTCTTCATCGAACCATCGCGTCCCATGTTGCGCGAGCACGAGAGCGCACCTGGGTTCTCAAAGACGGGCGTTCGTGACATACATGGGGCATGTTTATTCGAAGCTAATGGTATGGGCAAGCATCGGAAGCGCGCGGTGTTCTGGATCAGCTGGTGCAGGATACACAAGATGCTCGGCAAGCCATACAGGGCCACTTCGCCGCCGCTAAGGTCGACACACCGTCTTCAAGACACACAGTAGACGGACTGTCCGGCCATGCATTGTTCGCCGCCGATCTGACTGCGGGAGAAGTGGGCCAGGCAAGCCAGTATCGTCGTGGTCGTTGGAATAAATGTATTGTAGGCACTCGTGTTCCTCGCTGTGTGCCGAAGTTTGAATACTAGCAGGGCTGGCGTAGTACGCAATCAGTATTTTGCACACAGCAGATCTACCGCGTGCAGCGTTATACAGCCATGAGGGAATAGCATTGATTTGTGACGCTTGCTTACGAGGCGTAGATCGCGATTTAGTTGGCGCTTACTAGATTATATCTCACTCTTCGACTCGAACGACCACTAGAGCTTGCACGAGCGTGTCGTATGCGCTAGATTCTCCAGCCCGCCTGTTAACACTGACGATACTTGCTTTTCAGGCACCGGCGGGCTATGAACGCATGTGCGATACCATCCGAGTGCGCGCATGAATCGCAAGCGCACTCAGACCAGGGCCTCCACACAGGCCTCACTAGCCAGGAACAGTTGGATCGAAGAATGCAGGAGTACGGGAGCCAGGAACGAAGAGAGAAATTGAATAGCACCGTCCACGCCGCCTCGCTTCCCCCGGAGATCCTGTTACAAGTCTTCACGTTGCTCGTCGAATACTGCAACGGGACCTGGTTCTTCGGACGGCCCGAGGGCAATCCTTTTCCGTGGAACTGCATCCTTCATGTATGCCGGCAGTGGCGAGCGGTCGCGCAAGCGTCACCACTGCTGTGGACATCGGCCATCCCGCGCCGCGTAGAGTACGTCGAGCAAATCCTCACCCTCTCGGCGGGCCTACCGCTAGACGTCTACGGTTGGCCTGGATCTCTGCCATTAGATGTAGCTGCCTGTAAACGTCTACTCACGCAGCTCCCGCGCATCCGTACACTACATGTGGCCGACCCGCATGTATGCACAGTGCTGGCTCTTCCCTCTGTTCGCGATCTGGACGCACCGCTACTAGAAACTTTGCAGATAAACGTCGGAGAAACACCCATTCCAACCCTGCCGGACCTTGATCTACCACGGCTCACGTCGCTGACGGTCATCTACAACCATCCGGACGTATCAAAGTCCCTCGTTCGCCCATCTCTGACATATCTCAACATCGACCTCTGCTACACAGAGGCGTTCATCGGTGCAGAATGGGTGACCACGGTGCTGAAGAACACACCAAACCTGGAGACCTTGTACATCACACAACTCGAAGGCGAGCCGGCGCCGCCGGGTATCACGAGAACGACAATGACGACGCCGGCTCGCACCGTAGCTCTACCCCGCCTCCGCGATCTCAATCTATACGAACCGCAGGGCATTGGCTACAGCTCTGCTTCCATTATCCAATGCATAGATTTTCCCCAAGAAACCCAGATCAACCTCTGTCTAGGTGGCCTGCCGCCGAACGCAGCCTGGTTCGCTCACATATTGCCGTCTGTCGGCGCCAAGGCTGCGTCCTCCGTCTGTCCGCAAACCGTCTGCGTCTCGTCGAGCGAGGGCGACACCATGAATATCGTGGTGAAGCCGTGTGCTGGGAGAACCCGCCTCACCGTGTTCATGCAGCTCGTCTGCGTCGATACAGACGAAGTCATCCCGGTCGATGGCCTTCTATGCTCATTGCTGTCTCAATTCAACCTCACCCTCACCGACACCCTGAGCCTAGAAGGCGCGGGCGCGTCCCTTGGTCGGGCGACCTGGGCACAGCTATCCCGCCTCATGCCGCAGCTCCGCCAGCTGCACTTGAGTGCCAGCTGTTTCGACGACCTGCCACATCCATTCCAAGGTCTTCTACCATGCAAGGACCCGTGTCTGCTCCAGCAGGATCCGTCCCTCGCCGCCTCCGACATGGGCCACATTTTTCCGTCGCTGAAGATCTTGAAGCTTATGGACATGAGACTGCACGCCGTCAAGGGAGAAGACGCTGATGGCGACGCGCTGCTCGATGTTATCGATGTGTTGCAATCGCGCATGCAGCGGGGCGTAGGACTAGATCAGCTCGTCCTCTCGGGTGAGTGCAACCTGTCCGACGACGAATGCGCTCGTCTCGCTACCCTTGGCATTGCGGAACGCGTCGACACGAGTTGAGATGTGTGGCGGGCCCGGACGGTATAGAAAAGACACTCATCAGATGTCGAATACAATTTCATTCGAGGACATTGATAGTGGGACACGGGTCTTCGGGTTTTGTCGTGCCAGAGAAGCATGGATGTAGGGGCAACGCTCGATAACACGATAGTGTAGAATATACATCGAGTATTTGTGCCATCAACGTAGCGCCGGATCCTGCGACACAGGCCTCATCGTTGGTGCGCAGAACAGACGGACATGCAGTATCCGCGGCGAAGTGCGCCGCCCGCGTTAAGTTGCCTGAATGAAGAGTACGGGCGCCGGCTGGACTTCATCCTGATTCGACGAGTTGTATCGTTAATGGAGTGCCACCTGGACACTCCAGTTCCCTTGCACTGAGGCGGTTTTTGAACAGCATCAAGGCCGCGGTCACGCACGTCGATTACAGTCATTAGGACCGAGGGCGGCATTCCAGGCGACTTGCGTCGCATCGGATGTTGAAGTCTTGAACCATCTCGCTCCCCAGATCTTGCGCGATGTGCAGATCGAGATAGCAGCTGCGGAGCCTGAGAGTCGCAAAGAAATTGTGCGACCGTGCGACGTATTCTGCACTGGTAGATTGCATACGCGCACGACGTACATCTTGTGGCCAGGCCTGCCGTGAGGACTGGAGCGCGATGCCCGAGCGCGAGGAGCAGGTCATTGGACTCTATGTGACAGCAGACTAAAGGCTTCACGAGTCACGCACGGCCCGACACTCGAGCGTTGCGCGAGACCACTTGAAGTTCTGTATCCGTATCCGATATATGCACTTCATGCCGATGCGGTATAAGATATTGATCTTGCGAGCCGTTGGCATGTTCGAGTTCGTAAATCAGTTCCGGGACCGATCCTCGCATTCTTGTGCGCGTTGAACGACGTGACGACTTGCCACCGAGCGAAAAGACCACCGACGAGACCAGGCGCGCACCAGCCCAAAATCGACATGTCGGCGACTTGCGGCTGAGTTCAAGAGCTGTCTTCGTTGCGGGACACTGCAACATGGACGCCGACTATCAGACCGGTGCAGGTGTGGAGCGGTGACGCGACCGCGGCCGGGGAGTGGGACAGCCTCCGCGAGCAGTTGCAAGTGAAGGTTCCTGCGTGAGCGAACTTGAGGATAGGTATTGTCGGGCTTCCGACCGAGAAAGACGCGCAAGTGAGGTGCCGGCGTGTAGCGTTGACGTTCGTGGGAGATCGGGCTGGAACGAGAGAGGGTGAGTATAGCAGAATACGAAACGACATGCAACAAGGCAACGGGGCAGCGAGGCCCGACATAAGAAGATTAAGGCGCATGTTGGTTTCGCC